>JARQOC010000002.1:678708530-678733348 GCA_033576535.1 Allobates femoralis | reverse complement strand
AAAGCACAGAGGGGAGGGACAGGATACCAGCTTGGGTGGGTGTGGATATTTAAATAACACTTATACAGCAGCCTGACTAATCCTCTGCGAAAGTAATGGATAGAAGTAATGTACCAGCTCCCTTCAGTGTCTGAAAATGCTTATAGTAACGAAACTACAAATGGTATAATAATGATTTTACATGTTTTTAAAAGGGCTGCCCAGGCACTATTCAAGGGTATTATTAGTATCATACTGAAAAATGACCTGCAGGTCTTAATGGTCTCCAGCGATTTGTGACCTGCTGGCATCTAAAGTATTTCATGGAGCACATTGGAGGTTGCAATTCAATACATCTCAATAAGTGCCTCGTTCTGGCTCTCAAATACTTTTATTGACTCCAGCCAGTCAGAAGTTACAGTCACTGTGATGGTGCTGTGAGGAATGAACGACGCTGAAAAAGCATGAAAACTCCGGAGAGTGAGTATAATACCAGTGGCAGGGGGCTTAGGTTTAAAGCATCACTGCAGCGCTGTAATAAAAACCTGCTGGAGTGGTGTTTTAAATAATTCACATCTCTGCATATTTCCTGGAAATGCATTTGATATTATTTTAGGTGTGTAATTATCTGTTAGAGGATGTTTGAGTTGTTTAATGGGCTGTGAAATAATTCAGATCATCATTTTCATACCTTTTACTTTTACGCTTACTATTGCATGGTCCGTTCTCATAAACTCGCCATAGGACACATCATAATAGAGAGAATGGAGCCACGGAGACCCTGTGTAATATTAAAAATACCATAAATTTGGAATATATGTCATAGTGTATCACTTCATAATTGCAAAAACAAAGAGTTAATGGACTCAAACCAAGAACATCTGCTTAAACTTTACATTACCGATCACAGTAGATATCACTTTATATGAGTTTTACTGCTACTCTTATGTGACCAGCTCAATCGCCATTTTACCCTACAAATACCTAATTGTAGAAGGCTGTAACCCAGTTATGGTAAATTCAATGTTTAGTGTGAAATTATAAAAAGACGTTTGCTTCAACTCTTTACACATCCATCACAATTCCATTGATTTCCATCCCTTTTGATCACTATTCAATGCTATCATATACAGTTAGGGCCAGAAATATTTGGACAGTGACACAAGTTTTGTTATTTTAGCTGTTTACAAAAACATGTTCAGAAATACAATGATATATATAATATGGGCTGAAAGTGCACACTCCCAGCTGCAATATGAGAGTTTCCACATCCAAATCGGAGAAAGGGTTTAGGAATTATAGCTCTGTAATGCATAGCCTCCTCTTTTTCAAGGGACCAAAAGTAATTGGACAATGGACTCTAAGGGCTGCAATTAACTCTGAAGGCGTCTCCCTCGTTAACCTGTAATCAATGAAGTAGTTAAAAGGTCAGGGGTGGATTCCAGGTGTGTGGTTTTGCATTTGGAAGCTGTTGCTGTGACCAGACAACATGCGGTCAAAGGAACTCTCAATTGAGGTGAAGCAGAACATCCTGAGGCTGAAAAAAAAGAAAAAATCCATCAGAGAGATAGCAGACATGCTTGGAGTAGCAAAATCAACAGTTGGGTACATTCTGAGAAAAAAGGAATTGACTGGTGAGCTTGGGAACTCTAAAAGGCCTGGGCGTCAACGGATGACAACAGTGGTGGATGATCGCCGCATACTTTATTTGGTGAAGAAGAACCCGTTCACAACATCAACTGAAGTCCAGAACACTCTCAGTGAAGTAGGTGTATCTGTCTCTAAGTCAACAGTAAAGAGAAGACTCCATGACAGTAAATACAAAGGGTTCACATCTAGATGCAAACCATTCATCAATTCCAAAAATAGACAGGCCAGAGTTAAATTTGCTGAAAAACACCTCAAGAAGCCAGCTCAGTTCTGGAAAAGTATTCTATGGACAGATGAGACAAAGATCAACCTGTACCAGAATGATGGGAAGAAAAAAGTTTGGAGAAGAAAGGGAACGGCACATGATCCAAGGCACACCACATCCTCTGTAAAACATGGTGGAGGCAACGTGATGGCATGGGCATGCATGGCTTTCAATGGCACAGGGTCACTTGTGTTTATTGATGACATAACAGCAGACAAGAGTAGCCGGATGAATTCTGAAGTGTACCGGAATACACTTTCAGCCCAGATTCAGCCAAATGCTGCAAAGTTGATTGGACGGTGCTTCATAGTACAGATGGACAATGACCCCAAGCATACAGCCAAAGCTACCCAGGAGTTCATGAGTGCAAAAAAGTGGAACATTCTGCAATGGCCAAGTCAATCACCAGATCTTAACCCAATTGAGCATGCATTTCACTTGCTGAAATCCAGACTTAAGACGGAAAGACCCACAAACAAGCAAGACCGGAAGGCTGCGGCTGTAAAGGCCTGGCAAAGCATTAAGAAGGAGGAAACCCAGCGTTTGGTGATGTCCATGGGTTCCAGACTTAAGGCAGTGATTGCCTCCAAAGGATTCGCAACAAAATATTGAAAATAAAAATATTTTGTTTGGGTTATGTTTATTTGTCCAATTACTTTTGACCTCCTAAAATGTGGAGTGTTTGTAAAGAAATGTGTACAATTCCTACATTTTCTATCAGATATTTTTGTTCAACCCTTCAAATTAAACGTTACAATCTGCACTTGAATTCTGTTGTAGAGGTTTCATTTCAAATCCAATGTGGTGGCATGCAGAGCCCAACTCGCGAAAATTGTGTCACTGTCCAAATATTTCTGGCCCTAACTGTATTATCAGCATTGAAAAGTTGATAACTTTCCTACATCAGAAAAATCCTGCTGCAGCATAAATTAGACAAGCTCATGTGAGGTATCCAAGTCCTGGCTCATTCCTGGATCTTAGGACATGAATTGATAGCTTTATCCCTACAAAGTTGTTTTGTTGGTTTTTGGTCCTTATTACCCTTGTAACGGTGGCATGCATCCAACAATACACTTGTCTAACACTGTCTTAAAGGGTTTTTTTCACAACTTGGACAACCCCTTCTCATTCACCATGTAGGTCCCAATAAAAATGCCTAAATTCACGTCCCATATCAGCACGGTTCCAGCGATTTTGGTACCCAGGGCCTACATGAAATTGTTATTTACACATGAGCCCCACGACCAATCACCGCTAGCTTCCTTATCCCCGCCTTCAGACTTAGAAGCGTTTAACTGGAAGTGAGCTGCTGCAGCATAAATTAGACAAGCTCATATTATGGATGCAATTCCTGGAAAGGTCTTAGATCCAAGGACATGAACTGACAGCTTTATCGCTATAAAGCTATCTATTCCAGCTAATTTAGCACTCCAAAAGTCATATAGAGCTCCTTCCATTCCGAGCCCTGCCGTGCACCCAAATAGTAGTTATTTTTTCTCCTCTCCCTTAATGCAACACTCAAACCCTGTTCTAGGCTGAAAAGTAAGCGTAAATCACACCCCAACACAGACCATACCCCCATCTACACAACACGCTGCCACCACTCATCAAAACACACAGGGTGTGGAGTCCCTGAAATAAACTACTACTATCTGCCAGTCAGCTCACACATTCCAAGGCTGTGGATTCTTTTAGAGTTAACAAGGGTCAAACTTATTAAAGCTTTAAGCTGTAATGTAAAGTTACAGTGCTTACAATAAAATATATAAAAGATATAAAATATATAAGAGATAGATCCTGAGTACAAGAAGACTACAGCCCCTGCTCAGATAAGCACAGGGTATGACCTCTGGGTAGTGACACAGAATAACAGATGTCCATTTACTACTGTGGTCTCCCTTCACCTATAGATACATATTTTTCGCTACATAGGATATTTGTGTACCCAGAGATTTCACCATATATTGTATGGTCTGTTTTCTCCTATTACTCTTATGGAAATAAGAAATTTGTGGTGAAAGCAACAAATTCTTGGAAAAATATGGTCTGTTATTTTCATAGCTCAGTGTTATAAAATGTGCTTACCACACATTTAGACAAATTCCCTCAGGGGTGTAGTTCTTAAAATAGGGTAATCAGTGGGGGGTTTCAACTGTTTATGCACATCATTCACTCTGCAAGTGCGGCATGGCATTCGCTATCTATTCCAACCAATTTTGTATTCCAAAACTCAAATGGCTTTCCTTCTCTTCCGATCTCTGCTTTGTGCCCAAAACAGTAGTTTTCCACCACATATGGGGTATCTGCGTACTCAGGAGAAATTTCAGAACAAATTGTACGGTCCATTTTTTCTTGTTACTCTTGTGAAAATGCTAATTTGGGGCTGCAGCAACATTTTTGTGGGGAAAACTAAAAATTTTAATTTTTTTGGTCTTCCACATTGCAAATTCCTGTACCTGAAGGGTTAAAAAAATAGTTGAATGTGATTTTGAGCAGTCTGAGAGGGGCAGTCTTTAAAATGGTGTCACATTTGGGCATTTCAGTCAGGAGCTATCTTATGATCAGACCATGTCCCTGTACAGTCAGACACATCCATTACACGGTACATAGGAGGGACACATATATAGGATTATCTCAGCACAGGAGATGTGGTATGATCAGACCATGTCCCTGTATGGTCAGATACATCCATTACACAGCACATAGCAGGGACACATATATAAGATCATCTCAGCACAGGAGATGTGGTATGATCAAACCATGTCCCTGTATGGTCAGACACATCCATTACACGATACATAGGAGGGACACATATATAGGATTATCTCAGCACAGGAGATGTGGTATGATCAGACCATGTCCCTGTATGGTCAGACACATCCATTACACGGTACATAGGAGGGACACATATATAGGATTATCTCAGCACAGGAGATGTGGTATGATCAGACCATGTCCCTGTATGGTCAGACACATCCATTACACAGTACATAGCAGGGACACATATATAAGATTATCTCAGCACAGGAACATTTTAAACATTCGTGGAAATTATTATTATTCCAAGATCTATTGATTAAAATGAACTTTGTTCTTGGGACAACACCTATAGCTTATGCCTAACTGGGATGGCCCAATAGCAGGTTGCTTAAAAGACGGACATAGCTTCAAATATTATATGCAAAATGTTGCTGATTTGGGAAGAGGAGCTTTAACCAGCAAGACTCAATTACCAGATGGAAATAACCTCTTATAAATGGCGTTAGCCCCTGTGGCACATTTGTACAAAAAGATACTTTATGTATTATGTTACTCTCATGGTGCATTCGACTGACTGTACGGCGCTAAAGGACATAGGATAATCATATGTAGGGTAGCGTTAATGCTGCACAGTGTGAAATGTATTATGTCTTTCATCTTTATAGCCTTTGGCATATGACTAGTGAGCACATCTGACACATTGTAATAAGGGGCTCATATCTGGGGATTTTATGTTTTTCTGCTTATTCTTTGGATCACTGCTTTATGTTGTCTTTTTACCAGTTTCTGATACGCCTATAGACCGTGCCAAGTTCACTTAATGCTCTCCAGCCCTCTGCTTGGTGTAATAAAATCTGTTTTATTGCCTAAGACAAATCCATATAAAAGATTTCTCCATGGGTATTCATTTCTAAGAAAAACACATTCATCATAAAAGTCCATCTCGTATAGAATATTAGATAATTCCAGCATTTTACTGTCAGGATGAAGGTCACTTGGGGAGTATGGAAAGCCCAGCGGTGACTATTCAAATAGCTGGTCGGACGCCTTCTGAATGCAAGATGACAATTTGCAGACTGGTATGGGCTGCACCCGTATAGAAGTGTCTGGAGACTTACAACGTGATCTGCTACTATTAAACAAGTAAAAACTACGGCACTTCATCATGTAATGTATATAGGTGCAACGCTAAACACGACACATTGTAACAAAAAGCAGCAGCACTCAAGCACTAAGACATGCTATTTTTAATATAGAACGCCATTAAAGCTAAGTAAATATGAAAAAAAGACACTTAGCTTATAAATATGGCTATATTTATAACTGCCCAGTAGCCACGTCGAGGTGTTTCTCTTTTACTAAATCCTAATCTACCCTAATCCTAAAGGACCCATTAAAAGAGACACGCCTCAACGTGGCTATTAGGCAGTTATATTTATAAGATAAGTGTCTCATTTTTTCATATTTCCTTAGTTATAATGCTGCTCTATATTCAAAATAGCATGCCTTAGTGTTTGAGTGCCGCTGTCTTTTTTTTACAATGTGTCGTGTTCAGCGTTTCGCCTATAAACATTACATGATGGAGAGCCGCAATTTTTTCTTGTTTACATCATACCCTTTGCCATGCACCCTTCCCCCACTAATCAAAGGCGATATTGTTCTCTGTTAGCAGGTTTCTACTCGCCCATTCATCAAAGAGAGGTTTTTAATCCAGAGGAAGGCTGTGACTGAAAGTGCATGTACAAAAGTAGATTAGAACCCAGTAAAAGAGACACGCCTCAACATGGCTACTGGGCGGTTATTGATATGGCCATATTTATAAGCTGTTTCATTTTTTCATATTTCCTTAGCTATAATGCTGTTTTATATTCAAAATTGCATTAGTGTGTGAGTGCCGATGTCTTTTTGTTACAATCGTCTACTATCAGACACATACAGAATTGCCACATATGTTGTGTACTGGGTTATTAAGTGTCACAACATAAAACAATGGGAATTAATATTATATGGGTAAATTAGAAAGTAGAGAAGTTTTAGGGTTTGTTTTAGACTTGACCCTAAGGATAGCAAAAAATGCCTTATTTTTATGGATTGTCCTGTGATTTCTGGACAGTTGACATCCCAGATCCTGACCTACCACATAGACTCATCACATTAAATGGGAAACATCATGTGTAACAGGGAAACTCCTTAAACACATTTAAGTCATATTTCATTTTTTTTAAGTTGAAGAAGCTTGCAGAGTTTATTTTGACCATAATTATTATTTGAAGGTTTACAATGAATGCACATGGAATCTTTATATGAATACTATGGGTTATAGACATTGAACCACTTATAATCATAATGATTTACTATAGGTATTTTTTATATGCTGTTTAGAAAAAGTAAAAAGTGAAGTTGATGTCCCTGGTCAGGATGAGCCGCCCAAACTGGCGCATAGATACGGCATACAATAGCAGAATTGGATCGGCGGCCCGACACCTTGGAAAGAGGAACTTTACAACAGAGTGTGCTGTCTATCAGTTCCTACGCTGGGTTCGTCCACACAGTTCATTTACTGACCTTGGTCAGTACACAACCCCCTTCTCATAAGGTTACCTTTCTAGTGGTCATTGACAGCTCCCCACACACTTTCTCCTGACCGTCTATTGCTCCAGGAGCTAAAGCAAGCCCCCAGATTTAGTCTCCTCACATGTGCTTCACATGTGGACCTGGATTGCATCAGAGACAATGTGACCCAGAACCAGTCACTTGATATGATAGCTGACACACCCATGGAAGGTATGTGGTTAGCCAGACCCACTCAGTACTCTGGCTAACTTGTAAATCCAGCCCTTAATACATTAAATAGAATTTGTGGAACCACAAGTTCCAGTAAAACAAATTCGGATTTACATTACAGCAGAGTTTTACCTGTGCAATACATACCGGCCATTTACAATGCAGCCAGTCACCACATCACAAGCAGTACCTTACCAACATCCAGGTAAGAAGCTAGAGTTTCTGCATCCTCACGGTCACCGGGGTCACCAGAGGTCATACCCTCCTTATCTTATTGTTAATTTAAGGACATATCATCTTATTTTCTGATGGAAATGCTCTTTTAGATTCTCTCAGTGTGATCAGCTCTCAGTATAAGAAGGTCTTGATATTATCTATTATACATGTTATTCTTTTTATAAGTAGGGTGCAGGCAGCATATAACTACCGTAATTTAATACAGCAATCTGCTTTACCGTCAAGGTTAGATATAGAAAATGAGCAAACAAAAGGTCAGAGGGTTGTGAATGATACCGTCAAGACTCTTGAGAAAGTCTCTACATGTATATACGACATATCCTTTGTGAACTGGAGATAATTAGAAGGAGAAAATCCACTCTCTCCAGATGTGACTGTATCTGGGTGTTAGGCTGCCCCTTGTCTTCACCAGTGATTCAAGTAACATATTCCTTTATAAATCACAGCTATTATATTTTCTCCTGCCGCTCCAGAGAGTCATTACTCTCCTCCGTTACAGCAGCAATCTTCAGAAATGACACACTGTGCTTCATTTTGGTAACACTAACCACTGGCTTTCCTCATGCTTCTTGTCAAAATGTTCTGTACTGTAATATTTGTGGGAGTTTAACACCTCTGCAATTGGAAAACTTCCATCCCAGTAAGGCGGCACGGGGCAGATATTCAGTTTGCTGTCCTATCGCCTTATCGCAGTTTCCCCGGTCAGGGCAGAGTGACTTTATGACGCCCCCCTAGACAATAAGTAACCGGATGTTTGCTCCACCAGTTTCATCTTCTTTGCTACACCTGTTTTAAAACAATAAATTACAAAATGAGTAATATTTCAAGTTTTTACATGTTTCCTTGGAGTACTTATTTAACTTTTTAAAACTATGATTATTATAACTATAATAAAGATGGGGCTATGTAACATAAAGCAGATCAGTGGTGGTTCAGGTCCAGAGACCCCTCCACGGTCATTCAGAAAGACGCTCTTCAGCCACAGCGCATGCACACAGAGCGGTGTATGGGCTCAATAAGAAATCTGTAAACCCTTAGTCCACTCAATACCTTTGAATTTAACATATACACCACTCAGTTTGAGGCGCCCCATGGCCGGTGCTGTCTCTCTGGGATCACAGTAGTCGTGGCCCAGTCCAGTGACCTGGGCTCAGACCAAAAAGGAAAGGGTTATTTACATGGGATTTGTCGTGACGGCACCCGGGGTATGTGGTCAGTGGGGACCACTTCTGCCGTGTTCCTGCTGGGAACGATTACTTAGGGAAGCGTAGATGGAGTGTCCCCAGGGCAGGTGTAGTGTGAGGGGCTGCATACTCTGGATGCTTCACTTACTTCGGTGCTACAGCTTCTCCAGTCAGCACGCAGGGACAGCAGGTATGTGACTCCGCAGGTGGAGATCTTTGCAGCGGCGCTGGAAAGAACAATCTCAGGCAATGGTGAGCTTACCGGGTACTTTACTGAAGTTCTTTTAGCAGCACATTACAAGTCACAGTTCTTACAGTCACAATTCTTACAAGTTAGTACTGCTCCGGGAACCTGGGTTCTACTGCAGCTCAGACGGTTCCTCTGTGTTGCCTCCCTCAAGTTCCTTTCAGGCACTTCTTGTCTCTTTCTCTGTCTTCACTCTTGGGTTTGGTCTGGCCATCACAGGCTTTTGTGTGATGAATCCCTCTATCTCAGGGTCACTAGCCCTAGTCCGATGGCTGTGTTCCTACACTGTGGTGGTAGGTAGGCTGCAGGTCACAGAATATCTGCCCCACACCGGTGTGTCTCGTGATTGGGGTCTTTGAATCTCCACAGTCACCTCTACTGAGCCGGCTCTCTGGCTGTCCTTGGCCTAGCCCTCCAGTGACCCAGGTATAATGTGGGCTCACCAGGCTCCTTCTGTCTCACTGTGGGGCGTTGTTGCTCTTGGCTTCATTCCCTCACTTCCGGCTATGGAGCAAGCTATGGAGCGAACTTTCTACCCTTGGAAATCTGCCTCTAGGGTTCTACCTCTCCTCCTAGGAGTTATGTGCCTACAACCTGGTGTTCCCGTGTTATATTTGCGGTCTCTCAACCCACTTGTTCAGCTACTCTTTCTCTCCTCCAACACTGCTCTTAACCCCTGCTACCCCTTGCTAAACCTAACGTCCTAGGCATAGGGTCAGTGTGTATTAGTTTGTAGGTGTTCCTACGGTCAACCGTCTTCCTCGCCTGGCTGAAGTTCACCCTGTGGCCACCCTGGTCGTAGGGACACCACAAGTGCACTTTTGACTGCTGAGAAGCGCACTGTAGAGCAGTTTTCTGAAGACATGTGTAGGGGTCTAAGGATACGGACCTCCACCAAACTGCTGCACATGTTAAATATAAATAATCACTTGGTTATTGGCACCCAATCTGAGAGCAAAATAATGTAGAGATAGATACCCTGATCCCCGTGATGTGTAATTTACTAAGTTGCTTACTGTAGCTTTGATAAATATCACTGTTTTATTAGCAGTAGATTATCATCACTAGACAACTAGTAAACCAGCTGCCTTCATATTCATGAGCTCTGTATAACCTGCCCTCACCACTGATTGGCAGCTTTCTGCCTATGTACATTGTACACATAGAGATGCCAATCAGTGATGTAGGCGGGGCTACTCAGTATTCAGAGAACTGGTAGATCTCCAGCAGATAAAATGATGATTTTATCAGAACTGCAGCAAACAACCCAGTAAGTGATATATCGCTGGAATCAAGATCTTTGCCCTACGCTATGCTGCTCTTAGATGAGTTAGTAAAAGCCTGGTGACAGATTCCCTTTAAGTAGAAACCTATCATTTTAAATTAAGAGGACCTGCAGGTACGGTACTTCCAGGACTTACGACAATATAACTCAGCCTGAGTCACATGGAGCACGGGTCCTATAAGTACCTGTATTACTCACAGACAGGTTCTGCCGATGCCTCGAAGGAAGACATCACCGTGGATCACCATGGAATCATATGGGGAGGGCAAGAAAGTGTATGTATGTCTGTGTGTGTGTCTGTCTGTGTCCCCCAAAACCAGAGCAAAAGAGCAGCAAAAAGAAATGATGCTTTTGTGAAGCTTTTTTGCAAAATGGACCGACAAAAAATGGAGCACAAATCCTCTGTCTGAACCTATCCTCACAGTGAAAAACTGCAGGATTATGAGCAATTTTCAAGAAATAAGAAAAATCTAAAGTTTGGTTTCAATTAATTTTGTTCTGCCTTTACTGTGTTTTAGCATTTAGGCCCCTTCACACTAGCGTTTCTGTCTGGATACGGCAGATCCGAACAGAAAACCACATCTGCCACATTGGTCGCCTAACGGCTGGCGTTGTGGTATTGCAGCTATCCGGCAGTTGCGGCCACGGAAAAAAAAAACGTGGAGAGCTGCGTTTTTTTTCACAGCCGCAAGTGTCGGATCGCAGCAATACCGCACTTGCTGCACTTCCACAAGCCCCATAGGGAATGCATGGGGCTTGCCGCAAGTGTACCGCAAGTGCAGCCGTTGGGTGGCAAATGTGGCAGAAACGCTAGTGTGAAAGTGGCCTTACCTTAGCTAAAGATATTTGCACAATTTGGTTTCATGAAAAAGGTTGAACCGTTTGGCTTCTACAGCTTCTATTTTTCATTACACATAACTGACTACAGTAGACATTACTGAAAGGCTATCAATGAACTCATTGTGTCGACAGGGTTTATGACTGATATCTCCTGACTCTTTAAATTCTCTAAGCTGAATTATATCTTTCTTTATGATTATTATACGGAGTGGAACCCTATTCGATTACACATCATTCTGTATTCAGTCTACTAAAGTATCCAATTTAGTTGTATTTTAAAGGGTATATCTGAGATTAAAAAAAAAATGTGCCCAAGCACCAACAGGCAGTTGGCTGCCATCTATCTGGCTGTTGTGTCCGGCGCCGTTCACTGCTGTTCACCCCTGCCACAAAGCGGTCACAGACCACTCTTGCTGGGCTCAGCATGGCCGTTTAAATAAAGTGGAGGCTTCTTTTCCGCTCTGCTCTGTGGAAGGGGCAGGACAGTCGGTCTCCTGCTGATTGACAGTCGGCTCCTCGCTACCTAATTGGGGAGCTGGCTGTCAGTCAGCATGACGTTGGCTATGATACCCGTCAACAGAGTGGAGAAGCTGCCTGTCACGGGTGTGTCAGGAGGCACGGATGAGACTGTAGAGGCCACTCACAGAAGGTCCCAGTGTTTGGACAAACAGTCCAAATCCTAAAAAATGCCTATGTTGCTTTAAGAGGCATTTCCCTTTTAGTGAAAACTGGAGGTCACTAGGACCCAGCTGATCTGACTCACCGTAGCCGGGTGCTCAGGCCTCAGGCACAAGCTGCTGTCACGGTTCGGTGCTGGAGGCTAGAAGGGCCCGGTGGTCAATGAAAGAAGGGGGGGGGGAATTTGAGTAGGAAATAAAGTTTGTCTCGTGAAACCACCTGTGGGTGTCCGGTGATTGCACTGGGGCTGCTTGGACCACCAGGGGATGTGCTGCAGCTAGATGGAAGACGCTCCCCACAGGACGAGCGGAGTTCCCGGAGTCAGTAACTGTAAGGGTAGAATACGGCAGTTCGGTCAGTTTAGCAAGCATGTGTTGGAGCAGTTTGGAATAAAGCATGGACACGGTGCTCCTCTGAAACGGGTCTTTACTGAAGTTGTACACGGTACATGGTAATACAGTTCTTGGGTAACGGACCGGGTGGTCCCAGTGATGAACAGTTTCTGTCCAAAGCTCCACAATGTTCCTTCTTTACTAACTGCTCCTTTGTTGCTTGTCGCTGCCTTGTTGCACCAGGTCAGGATACTGGCGTTTCTCTAGTGGATTGCCTGATCCGAATTATTTAAGCCGGCTGCAAAGGGTCCTAAACCCCAATGGCGGGTACCCCTCTGGTATGGCTGTGGAATTGGCGACTGTAGTGATGCGCTCCTATGAAGCTCCTCTATCACTCCGGTTTGTAGTACAGTGATGGACAGCTGTCTACCTCGGAACCGGTCTCCGGTGGAGCTGGGCGCGGGTGTCTTTGGACCCGTTGCTTTGCTATGTAGCCCCTTCCACGTCTGGGTCACCGCTTCTCGGTGCCCTCCCTGTTAGCTCTGTAGTTTTCATTTCCTCCTTGTACTTGTTCCTTCCACCCTCTAACTTGCTTTCTTCTCTTTCCCCAGACTAAACATCTTACACTCCTCCCACCAGGACCCAATTGGTCCTCTACCTCTGAATGTTCAATGTGGTGCATGGAGCCTTGGATTTAACTTGTTCACGACTGAGACGAACGACATTACATCTTCAGTCAGGGATGCAATACCCTCCTGTGACGCACTTGTTGGGGGGCGCCACAGATCCCTTACCTTGAGCTGTCTCTATATTCCCCTTGACTCCCAGGATGCCCTGCTGGTGATAGCTTGCCAGGTGTTTGGAGGTAGCGTCTCAGCTCTTGCAGTGTATCCTGGAGTTTCTGTGGAATTGCTGTGTGGATCTTCTCAAGCTAAGTTTTTCTTCTCTTCCCTTTTTATTTGTTTCCTTTGTGTTTATCTTTAGTTGGTAGCTGGCCTGACTAGTGTTCACCTGCTCTGATCCTTATTTAGTAGTAGTTCAGGGTCAGTCAGGGAATAGGTATCCTGGTGGCGAGAGTTGAAGAAACTGTATAGGGACGTTAGGAGAGCTAGGTGTCAGCGCTAGTTTATCTATGGGTCACCATCTCCTCTTTTGCCCTTAGCATCAGGGACTCCTTTCCCCTCCTATTGTCGTCCAGCGCTGGGTGTCTCCCCACACCCAGCAAGACACTGCCCTTCTTTAGACGTGACGTCAGGGGAAGCAGCAAAATCGCCGATGAGTGATCTAAGACTGCTCCGTGTCAGCAGTGAACAGTGCCAGGCACAACAAGCAAATAGGTGGAGGCTACCTGCCTGTTAGTGTGGTGCCCAGCCAATGCAGGCGTCACAGAGGGGTACTACACCTGTAAAAGAGGTGTAAATACTCCAGCTGCAGGTGGACCCTAGGATGGTGGGTGGGACCCATTGCCAGCACTCCCACCTTAGTTTAGGTGGGAGGTTACCCGGGAGGGGATAAATTCACCTCTAGGGGGATCAAGGAGGTCTTTGACCAAGAGTTGGAGGAGAATGGAGGAAGAGGAAAGGTTTTAGAAAGATCAGCTAAGAGGAACGAGGCAGAAGGTCACACTGGGGCGGTTTCAAGCCAAACTGGAGGAAAGAAGAAGGGACCTTGAGGAGGTCCTGAAAGGGGGCGCCTGACGAGGAAGTCCGGGCCCTAGAAACAAAGGGACATCCTCAGAGTGAAGCGCCCATACTCCAGGGGATACTTCAGTCCACCAGGGGAACGCCGGGCCCTGGGATCCGGCCAAAGTCCAGATTTGCAGTCGACAACCGGCTGCTGTGGCTCGTTTATCAGCCGCAGCACCCCGCCATCGGAGAGGTCTGCCTGCTTCCTCACCAATGAGGGAGAGCACTCCTGGTACTACCTACACGGAGCTACTGGGTATAAATTAATCCAAAGCGGGGAAGAACGGACACGGGTTAGTTAACTAAGGTACACCAAGGGTTCCACCATACTACCTGGGATCCACTTGCAGCCACCCGTTTTTGCTACCTGTCCTTGTAACATCTGAAGTGCTGAACTGTGAACTGTAACTGATGCTGCTACAAGTTAACAGTAAAGTACCCGGGAGAAAGTGACTTTGCCTCTGTCTGTGTTCTTCTGCATCAAACTGTTCCCTTTGCAGGAACGCTGCCCCGGAGGAACAGCTTTACCTGTAGGGAGATTAGTCATCCTAGCCGCATTACCAGCTACCTCCAGCGGACTGTGGCGGTGCTTGTGACCCATCACCAGAAACTACAGGTGGCGTCACGTGAACTGTATATAGAATCCCCTGTAAATATAACCCCTTAATGAAGTGTCACCCAGGATACGGGATCAGGCGCAGGCCACCACTCCCCGTGACACAGCAGACGCTACCCCTGAAGTCTGATACCTGAGTACCCCAAAGCTTGGGGCTCGACATATCGTTCTGGCATCACGAACAGGATCGCATGGCTGGTTTTACCGTGTACTGTGCGCCTTGGACTTGTGCTTTGAAACAAACTTTTTCCGCCATTGCTTGGCATCAAAAATGGGTTCCCGCCATCACTGCAGGAGGACCCAAGATGTCGCCGTAGCCATGTACTAAACGTCATGTGCAGGCCCGGGGGTGTGCCTCAGCCCCTAGAAGAAGGAGGGCCAAGACGTAGGCGCCAAAAAGTGTGGCCGCCCAGATTGCCATCAATCAGGGGGGCGGCCCAGAGGAAGTTCCTCGGGAGTAGCCACCTATAAAGAGACAAACCAGAAGAGAAGGACAGAACAACCAAGGCTCCTTTTTACCCGGCAGCATGGTGGCACCCCGTTGGAGAGACATACTGCATGAGCTCGAGGAGCAAGCCCGAGCCGCGCAAGGCGACCCGGCAGCGGCGTCCCTCTTAACAGTAGAGGGGGATGCTGACTACTGGAGGGACGCGTTTGGACGGCTCCGCCAGGACACAGAAGAAGCCCTGACGTTGGTGTGCCGATGGTGGAGTGCGGAGCGGGCCTATGAACTGTCGTCAATGAGAGAAGGCCGCGAAGCGCGAGAGGCAGCTGTAGCATAGCAGGCAGTTGTGGAGTACCGCGCCTCGTTACCACCTATCCAGGCCCGGGACACGGGAGTTCAGACCAAACCCCTGGCAACACCACCGTTCTGTAGTATCAGCTATCTCCGGCTGGAGGCAGCGCGGACGTCCCCTACTGCACCAAACATCATCGTCGAAGCAAACTAATATGAGACAAACTATGAGGAACCTGGAGGACGTCAAAGGAGCATCGGGAGGGAGCACCCCAGAAGCTGCGTGGTGGACTGCATGGCAGTGGCAGCAGCGAGGTACCCCTTCCATAGTGAGCTCAGCGGAGACGAGAGTGAACTCCAGAGTCCCAACAGGCAACTCACCAGCCCCACAGTATCAGTCACCCCAGCAGTCTCAATCAGCTTTGAATGAAAGAGACCAAGTGACTAGACAACGACGCCGAGAGGAGTGGTTCCAGAGAGAGCAGGCAACAAGGCAACTATGGGAGAAGGCAAGATCGCAGCCCCAGCTTCCAGTAGAACTACGCCGCCAAGGAACCGTCATCTCTGTGTACCAGGATGAAGGATGGGGATTTCTTAGAGAACCTGGAGTTCAGGCCGATATCTTTTTCGCCAGACGTGATGTAGAGTCATACCTGCGGCGAGTACACCCGGACAAAGACTTATACCGAGGTGAGCAGGTCACTTTTAAGCATTACCCTGGCCCTTTAGGCTGGTTCGCCATTGGAATATCCCGCCAGCAATAGACTGCCATTGTAGAGACATTGTACTGTACATAGCCCCTTTTCCAGCAACCATGCCCTTTATTTTTGCCTTTCTGTTTTTGCAAATTCCTGAATGAAGAGTGTGTCCCCAGAGTTTTGTTTTCATCTGAAGAATCAAAGACTTTTATTTTTATTATTGAACCCTGCATTGTTGATTATGTGTGCTGTATGAGCAGCGGCCCAGCGGTGATAACACACACTGGACTGTGCGGAACAATATATTACCGCTGGGCCCGCGTAGTTAGTACCGATACCCGTTGGGCCAAGTTAAATAATGTATTTTGTGCAGAATAGTGAATCCGGAGAGTAATAACTTTGCCAACAGGTGACCCGAGGACCGTGGGGTCTAATATGCTACCTACTGCAGTGTCTATATATGTGTAACGTTTAAAGAAATGTGCCTCCTAGAAATAGGAATCTGAATATGCTTGATTGTATATAGTTTACCCGTTGATGTTGCATGAAAAAAAAAATGCTTTTTACTTCCCAGTTTAAACAGGTACAGATACTCGCGGACAAGTATATTCCATCAGGGGGGTATGTGGCGCCCCGCCAATGCAGGTGTCACAGAGGGGTACTACACCCGTAAAAGAGGTGTAAATACTCCAGCTGCAGGTGGACCCTAGGATGGTGGGTGGGACCCATTTCCAGCACTCTCATATTCACCTCTAGGGGGATCAAGGAGGTCTTTGACCGAGAGTTGGAGGAGAATGAAGGAAGAGGAAAGGTTTTAGAAAGATCAGCTAAGTGGAACAAGGCGGAAGGTCAAACCGGGGCGGTTTCAAGCCGAACTGGAGGAAAGAAGGGACCTTGAGGGGGTCCTGAAAGGGGGTGCACGACGAGGGAGTCAGGGCCTTAGAAAGAAAGGGAGATCCTCAGAGTGGAGCGCCCAAACTCCAGGGAATACTCCAGTCCACCAGGGGAATGCCGGGCCCTGGGATCCGGCCAAAGTCCAGCTTTGCAGTCGGCAACCGGATGCTGTGGCTCGTTTATCAGCCACAGCAGCCTGCCATCGGAGAGGTCTGCCTGCTTCCTCACCAATGAGGGAGGGGTCTCTCGGTACTACCTAAAATTACAGAAAAAATAAATGTGTAAATACACCTGTCACTACCATACTGCATACAAATAGAGACATTTCGCAAAAGATTACCGAAATAATCTCTTGAGCCACTCTTCCACGCCAAGGAATGTCTCAGATAGAGTGGTCCTACTCTACATATTTTTACATTTCTGATGTGTCTGTACATAGCATAATACAATATAAAGAGGACCATATAAAGCGAAGACTCACCTATACATGTCAGACAATGCTTCCCAAGGTGCCAGTTGGGTCAGTGAATGAAGAGCAACTAAGGCCCCCACACCTGCGGCCTCCACCACAAGTGTTTGGGCTATTCACAGTTAACCCTCACCGACCCAACCAGCTCTTAAAGGTCGCAGGTATTATATCCACTTTGTAATCAGCGAAAGAAGAGCATAATATAATACAACAGTAATCGACCAAGCCGCCCAGTGCGGCGATACGCGTGGGATCCAGGGGCCCCCACTGCTCATACCTGGACACACCATGCTCCTCAACAGCAAATTCCTATTTCTATTCCCTGGGATCACTGAGGGATTTAGGGATAAACATGGCTGTGCTGCAAGCTCCATGGTGTCCATTGACAGGTGAGGGGAGAAACCTACAGCTTTGATTGTTTAGCTGACAGGCAGCATAGCTCAGAGGAGCTGTAGAAACTGAATGTCAACCTGTAATTTTAGTTTCACCAAATAGTAGGTTCTGTTGGTCATCATTTTTGTGCACTACTTGATCTTTGTACAATGTGTCATTTCACATTGCTCACTGGTTTCAGGGGCTAAGTGCAATAAGATTAACTATTTGGTGTAGACCTGTATAGTTTGACTTCAGTGTATGATTACTGTTGTATTATTGGTGCTAATGAATCAGCCAGGGTTTGAAGGGGCCCTCTTTCCCCTATGTGGTATTATACCCATTATTGTTGTGGCTTTTTGTAATGTTTGTTATTTGTTTTAAATGGTTTTAATCTGTATGTCGTTTTGCCTCAAATAAAGATCTACTTTTACATCTTACATTATTTGGATGTGGAGTGCAGTTTCCTTGTCAATTCTTTCTCTTGCAATGATAAATATTTATATATCTGTTGTGAAAAATTTCACTGATGAGATAATATCCACAATAGCAAACAGAACTAGAAAATGTCAAGAAAGATGCAAAATAATAGAAAATAATAGAAAATCAGGTGCACTGCAAATGAAAGATGAAAATACATTACAAAAGACAAAAAAAATTCAAAAAAATGTGCCAAGAAACAGACACAGAACCAGTGATTAATTTTCCCTCATAACACTATTTATTTTTTTCTTTTAAACTAATTTTATACAACATAAAAAGGTATAACAAAAGCTATGTTTTTATTGATGGAATGCTGGCTTTCTGCCACTTATCTTTTATGTAACCTAATTATAAATATGGTAATTTGACAAACATTATTTACAGTTCATTATTACCATAAACTGTTTTAAAGTTATTGATGGCCTTTTCTTTGGTCATAATCAGTCATTAATATTAGATTGGTGGGTGCTTGACATCAACAATATAACTCCCACCTGAGTAGTGACCATTTTTGGAACTAATTCCTTTGGTGAGCAGATATCTCCTGTTTACATTGCATTGATGAGGAACTTAATTTTAATGCATTTTCAGCAGTTAAAGTGTAACCATCCTTTAAATTTTTATTCAATAATAATGTAGAGCAAGTGATTATAATAAACTTTCAAATATACTTCATAAGTGAAAACTGGAAGAAAACCTTTTAAAAACCTTCCAAAAGATGTCCCCTCTAGGCTGTTTCTAAATCTGACATATGCTGGTTGTCAGGGAAATCCATCTTCAGCTCCACATATATGGCTATATAAGGGTGGGGGGCGGGCCTACACTGTGTTCACAGCTGATCAGTATATCGGTTTACCGCAAACAAAGGGAGCTCCAGGTTGTCAGCACACACAGATCACAGATCACAGCTCTGATCTTATCTGATGGCTGTGCTCCCTGTTATCAGGTAATAACAAATTGATAACAATTGTCAAAGCAGATAATAACATGAAGCATAGCTATCAGCTAATCAGCTGTGAACGCTGTTTAGGAACCACTCCCCCCCTCTTATATGACAGTACTCATTTGTGGAACTGAAGACAGATCTCCCTAATAATCATCATATGTTAGGTTTAGAAACAGTCTAGTAGGGACATCTTCTGGAAGGTTTTTGAAAGGTTTTATTCCTTATTTTATTTATGAAGTATATTTGAAATTTTATTATAATCACTTGCTCTACATTATTATTAAATAAAGATTTAAATGGCGCTTACCCTTTAATTTTCAAACCAAGTCTAATCTGTCAACTCTGTATTATTTGTTCATAGTTTACTCATTTAATGTACAGCTTCACAGGATTATTGCAATGTAGCATTCATTGCAGCCTGTGAACATCTTACTTTGGATGACTTCCAGCACTGTCAAGGCGATCTGTCAGCTAAATAATGTGATTAAATACTCTTTGTGCTACACTTTCACCTTTTGAACAAATCAGCCACATTACCTTGGAGACAAAACCACTGTAATCAATGCACAATTGTAAGAGAAATGCCAGAAACCGCATAAAATTGGTGTATACTTTCTGTATCAAAGGTTTTCATGATCTCTTATTGCAGTTATTTAAAAGAAATGTTTACTGGATACTTCTATTAGATAGAAAAGAAAGGCACTTGGCTTAGACTGTGTTCAGATTTCCATTTAAGAACCAATTGTAATAGAACCAGTTGAATATTAAAAAAAGAACAACGATGTGTCACACGGCATTTTGCTCAAAACTCTGTTAATCTCGTATTGTACTGGTTACCTCTTGGATCACATGTTCTTGGAGACCTATCACAGTTGCTCCCTGCCTCTTCAAGATCGTGAAATCTGTTTTTTCACGCCAACTATGGCTTCAGAGTTGCTCCAGAAATACCAGTCCTTATCTTGGTGTTCCAGTAATCAGGTATCAGTTACTACTTGTTTGGTGTTTGCTAAAAACTTCCTTGCTGTATTTTTTACTTCTGCTTGTACTTGTTTTCTCCCTTATTAGTTATTGCATTTGTGGTGCCCCACTCATCGGTGCACCACGAAGAGGTTCTGCACCCAGACCAGCGTGTGCGGTATCTCTATGGCAAGTGAAGGGGGAGGTTCGTATGTGGCTTTCATTCTGCATCTACACACCTAGCTCAAGGGGCCAATTGGTTAAACCTGTTAGCAGGGTAACCGGTCCCAGTGGGAGGTTATATAGGTGGGTAGTGGAGAGCAGGAACAGAGTGAGAAGCAGTAGCAAAGGGGTGGACTAAAGTGAACAGTCGAGGAGGACCCTTCAGGGGAACGTACAGGGAGGGCACCCAGAAAGAGCGGTGGCAAAGACGAGAAAAGGGGAGCCTGAGGGTGTGTGCTAACACCCGGCATCAGACTGTCTACCTACTAGTCTGGGAGCATCCCAGTCCACGGAACGGAGTAGCGGCTCCAGGAGCAGTGCAGGCAAGTCTAACTCTGAGCCGCCAACACCGGTCAGTCCGAGGAGTGTTCAGCCTCCCGGTCACCTGTAACAGTAGCCAAACAAGGAGCCAGGACCCAAGGAAAATCACCAGAGGTGCGGCAATCAAGAGAAGGTTCCTACACAAGAGTAGAGTTACAGAGGAGAGAGCAGGAGGTCAGGTCGAACTCCACGCAGGCCAGACTTCAACATTAGGAAGGACAGAGGGCGAAGCCGAGAGAAACAACTTGAGAACCACAGACAAACACCCTATTCATTGGTCACCCAGGCCAGCTATCCGTGACTGTAGACCTGTTGTTGATTTGAACGTGACCAGTAAACCCGTACAGAGACTCAGCTACGTGTGGTGTGTCGTTCTTTCCCGCTGTGAGGGATCAGACAGCTTCTCACCTGCAGAGCCGCCTTCCAGTTAAAACACCATCACTGCCCTGGGGACATTGCTCTACCTACCTGCAAGGAGCAAGACAAACTGGCTACCATAACACCATCCATGGTGTCATCATCAGAGACTGCAGGTGGTGTCACGAACAATACACTTTTAATGATGAACAATGGTGTTTGGTTGGGAAACAACGGGTATTGAAGAGGCATTACCCTCCAACTGACAGGGTGTAACTGTATACGGTACATTGGTGCAGACACAAACTATCTAGGGTATAAGAGGTTATGCTCGTGAACAGTTGATGATATACTTAACATCAAGGTATGGGTTTACCTTTGGTCCATCAGGGAGGGTAATGCATGTGCCATCTTATTTTATTGCAAAACTTTGTGTTTATGGTCCTTTCAGATTGGTTGTATGTTTTATTATGACTGGTACGTTGATGTAAATATGGCCACGAATATTGTTTTGGATACAATATACTGCCACTCATTTTTGGTCGTCGCTTATACTTGTATAAGTTGCTATGTCACAAAAAACATAAACTATTCACCATTAATATCATCCTGAGAGATATTATCATCTGATGGGTTACTAGCTTGCAGAGTTGTAGAAAATACCTTTTATCTATAGACACTTTCTATAAAGGCCATGACTGCATACCTTGAATTAAGATGGAACACAGTGTTTGACACGTAGGATCCCGTGGGAAGCATTACTGTTGTGCACTGCTTTTGTGGCACCCCAGGGGTTAATGTGCCACAGTAACACTACAAAGGGTTAACTCCCCACACAACCCACAACACTACACTAGCGCCTCCAGGCCAGAAGGGGGAGCGAAAGCTGCTTCCCTATATATTCTGGTGTGGAGAGGAAGTGGGGAAGAACAGAGTGGTGGGAGGAGCTAGTGTTGTTTACCTCAGAGTGGCAGTGACAGTTAGTGAGTTGGAGTTAGTTCAGTTCATGACAGGACTGAGGGAAAGGACTTGGGTATAAAAGGGCTGTGTTAGGCCCAACCCATGGTCCACTGTCCACTTCCAGGCCGGCTAAGGTCTGAGGAAAGGAGTAGGAGAAGCTGAGGAACACACCTGGGAGACGGAGTACCCTAATGGTACCTTTACACGCCGCCACAGAGGGCAGCAACAGGCAGGCACCGCACGTGCGCGTTTTCAATAGTTGCTAATGGTGCCTGATGCCGCATATACACGCCGCCACAAAGTGCTCCACAGAAGGTATTTGCGTTCCCCGGAAGTGCCGACTGATGCCGCGGGTTACCTTCTGTGGAGTACCTTCCCTGATTTACCCGCCGCCACCACAAGGGAATATGGGCGTACATATTGTGCGCCGTAACTACATAGGCGTGACAGAGTTGTGTATTACGTGGCTCTCGTACGGTGATTGGACAATGCAATACCATCATGATTGGCCAGTGCAGGAAGGCTGGCTAATACATGACGCTATTGCAAATGTGTAGTGTGACTGGTCAGCTCATTGAATATGGTGCCCTGTGCAGGGACAGCCAATGGTTAAACAGCAGCCCCCACCAATGATAGCTGATTGGGCGTGGTATACATGACGCTGTGGCACGCCCCAGGGAATTCACTAGGGCACGCAAATACCTTGCCTGTGCCCGGATTACACGCCACCACCATAGGGATTATGCCTGCCTGTTTTTGAGCACGGCTCAAACACAGGTATCCGAAGACACAGGAAGGAACTTCCTGAATCACACACCGCCACTTCGCGGTCTTTTCAAGGCATCAGGCACAATTGTGTCCGATGCCTGACGGTTTCTACCTTCCTGTGGTGGCGTGTAAAGGTACCATAAGACTCACCCCAGAGAAGCGTAAAGACCGGATACCGAATCTGCAATTGTGCCTGACACAAGCAGCACAGAAAACACCAGATAAGTGAAGATTATATATCTTCACTGTACCACAGCGAAGCAACATGGCGGGGTCAGAAACTCAAAGATAAGACTCAAGTTGCCTAGCAAGTTTGCTACCTGTGAGGGGAGGCAGGGCCAGCAGCCTAGCTAAAGCGGCAGCAGGGCCACACACACAGCGCAGGAGTAGGAAGCCAAGGACCTGGCTAGGGTGGGAACAACCCGGCCCCGGTACAGACTCCGTGGACAATATTTACTGAATACCATCTGCAGTAAAGATTTGGAAAAGTACAAAACCGTGAGTCTGTGTAATCCTTGCTCTCAAGCCCTACTCTCCCTCACAAACTGTTATCATCTCTACCACTACCCCTACCCTGCATCATCCATAGACTTTCATCATCACTGCCCCGGGGAACCAGGCTCTGCCCGTGGAGAACCGTTACATCACCGGCTGCCGAACATCATCCCCGGAGGTTCTGCAGCAGCGGTGGTCACCCTGACCACATACCACGGGTGGCGTCACGACTATATCCCCTGTAAATAACCCCCTAACCCATTACTTGTGGGCCCGGGACACAGTCCGGACCAAGACCGCCGTGATACCCCCAGCGATTCCCCGGTCCGCTACCGAGTACCCCGTCCCAGTGGGCTCTACACTTTCGCCGGTTGGCAGCCGGTAATGGGCGGACGGTTTACCGCCAGCGGAACGATACCTCTGTTTCCATTGTGGCTGGGGGACACTAATTTGATGTGTGCTGCAGTGGAGGTGCCGTGCACCGCTGCCACTGGTTGAGGACCGGAAGTGTGCGGACGGTCTGTCACTGACTGTATGATGTGGCGGTGTCCACTGTGACTGGGGGATACCAATATGATGTGCACTGCTAAGCGGTTCTGCCCCCCATGGATTAGATGACGGTGAGTCACTGCTAATGTGTGCTATGTAAACAGATTTGAAAGTCATAGGTCCCCCCATGGTACAATTGACGATGAGCCACATGCAATGCACAGCGTGTAAATAGATACGAAGGATATGGGTTCCCCTTTGGATCGGGTGACGATGAATCACAGATATTGTACAGTATATAAACAGACACGAAGGGCATCAATGTGACTTATTTGCTATCATTGGAAAATGTAATCATATGTGCAACTGTTATTTCCTTCCTGACTGGGATGGACATGGGATTTTATGGTATGCATGATTGGGTAACCTTCACTATTGGAACACCTCTCAGGACGCCCCACCCTTAGCCTCCATGTTCAATCAAAGTAATGATCACAGGTGCTGCAGTGCTATATAAGGGAGGATCATGAGTTAGGCACCTCATAACCCCTGAGGAAGCTGGTTTACCAGCGATATGCGTGGGGTTCTTTTCTCCCCCTACACACATGGGCAGATTTATTGTGACCGGGTCAGGTAACACCCTGCAGTTACCATGCTGCTGAATGCTTTGGCGCCATTTAAGCTAAATGGTTGTGGTATTCCCTGTATTCATTGATGAGTCTTCACAGCATCTAGGTTTCAATGTGCACATCGATTTGTTGCTGCATGATTGTGGTATTGAGAAACCCTTTAGGGTGGAATTAGTAAGCTTTTTCCTTTAAGAACTTAGTTTGCATGCAACTTCATTCAGGCTTTTTAAACCAGATTGCTGGAGGTTCTCAGGCTCAGTTGTGACATAAAATTTTTCCTACAACTGTCTATATGTAATGTGCATGGTGTAATCAATAACTTGCAGGTCTTCTTTTCCTGCCCAAGAAGGGTGTGTAGGGGGCTGGTGGTGGTATCATACACACCAGTGTGTCATATAGCTACGGCTATTTTAATTGTTTTTAGATATTGCTTGTCTTTTCTTTTTTTGTATAGTGTTCAATAAAGCCTTGTAAAATTGA
>JARQOC010000002.1:678694990-678708430 GCA_033576535.1 Allobates femoralis | reverse complement strand
CAGTAAAGAAATGTTTTGAGCTGACTCGATCTCTGGTTTCAGTTATTCCGTCGCCTGAGAGGTCTCTGCAGCACCTCCGAGATTTGGACCGCAACTATAACCCCCATCATCTACCCCACCACTCTGAGAAAAAGCTCCACCTGTGGGGAGCTGTACTACCTCTGCTGTACCACAACATCACCTCAGCGCACGGCTGCAGCGCTGGTAACCATATTACCAGCTACCACAGGTGGCATCACGTATAATTTCACAATCATCACCCCCATCAGCCATTGAGTGCCCAGGCCACGGAACCGGGACCCGACCAGCTGTGATACCCACCAAACCACCATCCCGATATCCGAGTAACCCCTTTCCTGCCGACCCGACTCAATTGTCAGAGCAGTTAGTGTATATATATAGTAAACCTTTTTTTTGCAATTTTAATGCACTTAGATTTTTTTTTCCACTTTCTAGAGCATCACATGATAAAATGATTGGTGCCATTGAAAAGTAAAATTAAACAAACCTTTATACGGCTATGTGGATGGAAAAATAAAAAAGTTATGGCTCCTGGGAGGAGGGGAGGAAAAGACAGAAAATAGCCTGTTCAAGAGAAGCCGGACAGGGGGGCAAAGCCCCCATAAAGAAAGGCCGACATGACAGGGTTGGGGCGGGATTGTAGGTAATGGTATACTGATAAAGAAAAGGGTTGTTAATTAAGGGGGCTAACTGAGGGTGGTAACTAAAGGGGGCAAAGGTTATAAGGATCTTTTGAGTTCAGGGGAGGAGTGACAAGGGGGAGGGGTCCAAGGGGGCCATATAAAAGGGGGCCACCATTTTAGGGGCACTGGCACCAAACAGAATCCACCCACCCTCCCTTTCTCGTAGCAATGTTTTGTCTCGTGATATTGCATGTATGTGTTGATTTTTCTTTTGTCACAGTAGCGAACGGCGTAAGGGGAGAAGATCCTCAAAGTTGGTGGATGTGGTCATCTGTGGAGCAACTGGTGGGTGAACCACGGAGGTTCTGGACCCCTCAAAGAGGAATAAAAAGGGTTGTGGTGTTTGGTGGGATAAAAGGCTGGCAGACGTGCTTCTAAGCTGGCGTTAATTGGCTGGAAGTAAGATTCAGCCTGGGCTAGGCCACCCATGTTAAGGGTGTTTTGGGGCTTTGAGGATCAATCCCCCTTTGAGTTTTTGGTATATTTTGGTTAACTGTTGTATGTTAACAATAAATGGCTACTATGGCCAATTAATCCACTCACTTGTCATGCTTGTTTATTGGGTGAGCATATGGGGGTTGGCTGGGCAGCTTAAGGTGAGGGTAAGGGGGTTGGAGGATACCTCAAGAATCACCAATACTCGTTGTCATGAAAGGGAACCCCAAGACATAATGAGAAACTACGTTATGGCAAATACAGGGACTAAAATCCACTGCGCATGTAAAATAAAAGAAAATACAGGTTGCGCCACACTGCTGAAATTAAAAGATGGGGTCGATCAAAAAACCCCAGTGCTCACCTGGTTCAGTTGTGCCGGACCGCACAACTAGTTAATGGATAGGATTCAGCACGATGTAGTATCTCCACCAACCCGAAACCAATTGATCTTGTATTCCACGAGCTGCTGATGCACGTGACCGGTTCAGGGGAGTGGTATTGTGACGTGAGCAAGGTCCTTGATCCGAGCTGCTTAATATCACGCTTCCCGCAGGGAAGAGATGAAGCCGTTCAGAATAGAAAGTGATATATTGTCAGCGCTCAAGGTATAATCCAGGACACCGCTCAATAGATAATTACGTCTAGGCTTTATTAATTAAATGTAGGATTCCCAATCTCCACAACGCGTTTCAGCGCTAATTGCGCCTTTCTCAAGTGATTCACTTGAGAAAGGCGCAATTAGCGCTGAAACGCGTTGTGGAGATTGGGAATCCTACATTTAATTAATAAAGCCTAGAGGTAATTATCTATTGAGCGGTGTCCTGGATTATACCTTGAGCGCTGACAATATATCACTTTCTATTCTGAACGGCTAAAATCCACTGCGGACAGCGTGGGCACAGCTCCTGGGAGTGCACCACCCTCATGCCATACAATTTTGGCACTGTGTAGATACGTGTCACGGTGTAGTGAGAATGCTGATGAGGGAATGGAAGTTATGGGCAGGGTGACCAGGGATGACTTAGTCTGACCCTAGTGTAGGAACCCTAAATGGCCCTGATCCCAAAGGTATATCTGAAGGTGAGAAGGTTCAGGACTCCAGTCTCTTCCGAAAACTCCTCCACCAGCCCTGCGCTATTCCCCCTCACCTCCCTCCACAGAACTGGCATACAGCAACTCCAAAGGGAAGGACTTTAGCAACATAAACGCACAGGTCAGCACAGCACGGCTTCCAGGCATAGAGGGAAACTCTATAAGGAGCACCCCCTGGTGGAAGGAGAGGCTACTTAAAGGCCAGGGGGAGGGGAGCCCAGGTGAGTCACACATTAACTACTCAACCAGCAGCCGAACCTCATAGTGAATGCAGTTCTGGAGCACAACACAGGAGGCCCAGGACCTTCACAACTATCAACCATGCAGCTCTTAAAGACAAACATATAGACAGCAGCATCCAGTAAGGTCTGTGCCAACTAAGCGCGTGACAGTACCCCCTCTTTTAAGAGAGGACTCCGACTCGACTACGGCACATCTGAAATAAGTCCACATGCCCTGAGTGATGAGATATGAAAGACATTACGGGTCACCAAACCTGGGGATAGGTCAAGGCAGTACAGCACAGGATTACAAACGGCCGACATCCGAAATGGTCCTATAACCACAGAACCAGGAGCCCCAGCTTCACACCTCCGCCTGTCATGTTTGGACAACACCCACACATACGCATTAACTCTCAGGTCTGGACCTGCACGTTTATTTCCAAATCTGCGGTCACAGTTAGAAGGCACACATCCAGGACGGTAAACTGCACCATCACTGTAATAAGCCCCTGTACCTTGTGTAACCCCAATCCCCTTTCCCCTTGCAAATTGTAAACTCTTTTGAGTAGGGTCACCTTCATTTTTGCTTTAATTATTGTATTGTACTTTTTACATTGATTCTATGCTTATTGAATTGTATCAAATTACTGCACTGTATTTTTTACATTGTTTCTATGCTTTATTTTTTACACTGTTTCTCTGCTTTAAGTATTGTACTTTTACATTGATTCTCTGCTTAGTGTATTGGATTTTTTTACATTGACTCTCTACTTTAATTAATTACTGTATTGTAAATGTTTTATTGTTACCTATAACGTTTTGTAAACAAACCACTGTATTGTATGGCGCTGCGGAATATGTTGGCGCTATATAAATAAAGTTTTATTATTATTATTATTGTTATTACGTTAGAAGCTGCGTGAGAGTCTGTTTTTTTTTTTTTTTACTTTCTGCATCTTTTGTTCTGGCAACCAAGATAAAGCAATTTTGGCATTTTTAATATTTGTCTGTTTGCCGATCAGTTTAATTAATTTTACATTTTGATAGATCTGACTTATCTAAATGCAGTGATACCACATAGGTGTATTCTTTATTGTATTTTTAACCCTTTCACCACCGGGCAATGTTCTGTTTTCCATTTTTTGTTTTCCCTCCCCTTCTTCCAAGAGCCATAACTTTTTAATTTTTCCATCAATATAGACATATGAGGGCTTGATTGTTTGCGGGCGAGTTGTACATTTGAATGAAATCATTTATTTTACCATTTGTACAGGAAAATGGGGAAAAGATTCCAAGTGCAAGGAAGTTGCAAAAAAGAGCAATTAGATAATTATTTTTTTTTAGTTTTTAATTTACCTTATTCACTCTATTGTAAAACTGACATGTCAAAATGATGCCACGGATCGGTACGAGTTCGTAGATACCGAACATGTATACTTTTACTGTTATGTAAGTGGAGAAAGAAAATTCATACTTTAAAAAAAAATTGTGTTTTTTTGGCCATTTTCTGTGGCTGGTAGCATTCTCATTTTTCAGGATCTGGGGCTGTGTGACGGCTTATTTTTGACATATTGAGCTGACGTTTCTAATGATACTATTTTTTGGTGGATGTGATGTTTTTATCGCTTGTTATTGCATTTTATGGCAATGTTGTGGCGACAAAAAAAATGTAATTTTGAACATTGGACTTTTTTTTCCGTTACACAGTTTACAGATCTGATTAATTGATTTTATATTTAAATAGATTGAACGTTTGTGAAAGCAGTGATACCAAATATATGTATCTATTTTAAATAGTTTTATTTTCAATGAGGCAAAAGGGGGTGATTTGAACTTTTTGGGGGTTTTCATATTTTTAAAAACTTTTTCTTAATTTCTTTTCTTTATTTTACACTGCCCCCTAGGGGGCCTCAGCCCTGCACACTCCTATCACTTCTCCTGTTCAGAGACGTGCTGCTGCACCACTCTGAACAGGAGAAATGAACACTTTCTATGTCCGCTGGACGGGCATCAACAAGAAGTGATTCCAGACAGCCTCCAGGGTCATCACATGACCCCATGCTGAAAAGTAACCATCAGAGGTCCTGTGATGGTTAACAGCATCACTGATCCAATCGGCGCTGGCAGCTACACATGTCAGCTGATCAGATCAGCAGACGTGTGAGGGATGATGCGAGCTCAGTGCATGAGCTCGCTTCAGAAGGAGGGACACGACCAAAGGCATACTATTACACCCTTGGCCTGGAAGAGGTTAATGTCTATATCTTTAATGGGGAAAAGGGGGGTAATTTCAATGTTTATGTTTTTAGAGTGGCCTTTTATTTTTTTATTATTTTTTTTTTACTCAATAAATTTTTATTGAAAAGTATATCACATAAACAAAACCAGAAACAGGATGTCAAGGCAGGGAACACATCCACAATTTTTTAAACACATCCACTTTTGGGACAAGGAAAGGCAGGGGCAGGTAGGGGAAAGAAAAAAGGAGGGGGGGGGGAAGAGAATAGGAAATAATGAACACCATCACTTTTCAGTACTTACATCAAAACACACTATAATTAAACAATGTGGAATGATGACGAGTGTCGCTTATATCTGTGACGACCGTCCGCTGTAAGGCTGAGCTGCTGGTAAGGCAGCACCCCGAGAAACCCCGAGACCCTTAACCCCTATACAGGGATCTGGAATTATAGCGGAGCCCAGGGGGTAGCTACCTATGGGAGCAGCAGAGCAGGGAGGTCGTCTAGGAAGGGAAAAATCAGGAAGCGAAGAACGTAGTCAGGAGTCCGAGTCAAAGCGAAGGTACAAAATCGTCAGGCGGTACAGAGTCGAAAATCCAGGCAAAGGTCAGAGTCAAAACCGAGAGGGCAGCAAAGGTACAAAATCGTCAGGCGGTACAGAGTCAAAAATCCAGGCAAAGGTCAGAGTCAAAACCAAACACACACACTATGTCACTTGGGGAACCAAAACTATATCTGGCGGCCTGCAAGACAGGCTCCAATGTATTTGAAGGGCGCGGTTACCTCCCATAGGCTGGAGCTCACAGCCTGATGACCTCATCCGGACCGCCCCTAGAGCCAGGCCAGATGGAGATGCACGACTGGCTCCACCCATCCCACCTCTGACAGAAGAACGCAGGCTGCGCCTAACGGACACCTCTGCAGGGCCCGCTCTTCTGCGACCAACACCACCCAGAGGGGAAACACAGCGGCGCTCAGCGACAGAGGCAGACGTCGCTGGAGCAGGTCCATATGAGGACAAGGCCTTCCTATCACCAGCACCACCAGACGAAGGAATCCGGCTCCTCCCAGCGGCCGGGGCAGGAACACCGGCCACCGAGTCCAATGGCGATGTGACAATATCGGTGTAACAATCTGTCAAGCAGGCATCAATATCCACTAAACACGCACCTGAACTAAAGTAAACCAAATCAGGGGTTAATAGTATGGTTTAGGGATGGCAAGGGGGTGAGAAGCCGAGATGTGCCAGGCACCCAGAGTAAACTTCTTAGGTGAAGGATGAAGGGCCAAATGATACTCATAACAAAAGATCGAGTTGATCCTATGAGACACTTCAGAAAGGGAAGGGGGGACAGTGGCCTTCCATTTTGCTTCAATACATAACCTGGCTGCCGTTAGGACATATGTCAAAGTCTTGCGGAAGGTTGGTGGGAAGGCCTCAATCCCAATATGCAAGATCGCTAGCTGTGGAGAGAGAGGGATCGAAATTCCCGTTATGGACCTAATTAAACATGACAACAGATGCCAATAATGAGTAATTTTTGGGTAAGACCACCACATATGTGTGAGGTCTCCCTGTCCACCACATTGCCTCCAAAACAGTGGCGATAGTTGCTCATTGAACTTAGACAGGCAGACGGGAGAGAGGTATCACCTCAAATGTATCTTTTTCAAGTTCTCTAGGTGAGTTGTACACCTACTGGAATGGTAGAGTGAGGTGAGGGCACCCTCCCAGTCCTCCTGGCCAGAAGAAAATCCCAAATCACTCTTCCACTTCAACACGTAGTCTAATTTCTGGGGCTTAGATACACTCAATAAACCCACATAAATCTTAGACAAACCCTTTGATTTGTTTGGATCCAACAAAAGAAACGTCTGAAAAGGAGAGGGAGGGGGCGGGCTAAAGAGAGTGGCCTTTTATTGTGGCCAGCTAAGGCACACCTGTGCAATAATCATGCTGTCTAATCAGCATCTTAATATGCCACACCTGTGAGATGGATGGATTATCTCACCAAAGAAGGAATGCTCACTAACACAGATTTAGACAAATTAGTGGACAATACTTGAGAGAAAAAGGACTACAGTGTACAAAGAAATAGTCTTAGATTTTTTAGTTCAGTTCATGAAAAATGGGAGCAAAACCAGAAAGTGTGATGTTTATAGTTTTGTTCAGTGTAGAAAAAATCCCACTCTTCCTTGCAGCCCGGCTACAGTCTGGGTTTTAGTGGAATTTTGTGAAGGCAGAGGTGTTCCGCAGATCCCTGGCTGCCATAGCAACCGATCAGTGCCTCCATGCCGGTGCAATATTAATGCTGCTGTCTGACATGTGCCGCACATCGACGGTGAATGTCGGTAAAGGATCAATATAGGTCAAATATAAATATATATATATATATATATATATATATATATATATGAAATGAAAGAAAGCAGCACAGTTTCTTTAGGGTGCAATTCAGTCCAGCCTCATCCACTTACTGCCTCCAGTATAATAACAAACGACTGCAGCACTCCTCTTGTTTTAGTAACCTCTTGCCTTTATTGGGCCTTCAGGTGTACAGGGCAACGTTTCGGGACAAATCTGGAAGAAGGGAGATTTGGCCCGAAACGTTGCCCTGTACACCTGAAGGCCCAATAAAGGCAAGAGGTTACTAAAACAAGAGGAGTGCTGCAGTCGTTTGTTATTATATATATATATAATATATATATAGGATATCATTATCACCTACTAGATGGTGGCCCGATTCTAACGCATCGGTTATTCTAGAATATATGTAGTTTATTTATAAAGATTTAAGAATACCGTATATACTCGCATATAAGCCGAGTTTTTCAGCCCAAAATTTGGGCTGAAAAGTCCCCCCTCGGCTTATACGCGAGTATACAGTATATATACATATATATACATCATATATGTATATATACAGCAGCAGCCCCGGAGGTATACAGGCCCCCCCATCAAGCTCCAGGGCCCCCCCCCTTGCGCGGCAGCCTGTAAAGTAAAATCATACTTGCCAGTGTCCTGTCGCTCCGTCCGCAGCTGCCGACACGCGATCCCCGGCTTCATTCCGCGTCTTCCGCATTTCCTGTAGTCGCAGGCAATGACGTCATTGCCCGCGACCACAGGAAGTCGGAAGCCGGAAGACGCGGATTGAAGCCCGGGATCGCGTGTCGGCAGCTGCGGACGGCGCAACAGGACACTGGCAAGTATGATTTTACTTTACAGGCTGCCGCGCAAGGGGGGGGCCCTGGAGCTTGATGGGGGGGCCTGTATACCTCCGGGGCTGCGGCTGTATACAGCCCTGGGGCTGCGGCTGTATACAGCCCTGGGGCTGCGGCTGTATACAGCCCTGGGGCTGCTGCTGTATACAGCCCTGGGGCTGCTGCTGTATACAGCCCTGGGGCTGCTGCTGTATACAGCCCTGGGGCTGCTGCTGTATACAGCACTGGGGCTGCTGCTGTATACAGCACTGGGGCTGCTGTATACTACCTAAGGGCTGCTGTATACTACCACTGGGGCTGCTGTATATACCTCTGGGGCTGCATATACCTCTGGGGCTGCATATACCTCTGGGGCTGCATATACCCTGGGGCTGCATATGGGGCTGCATATACCCCTGGGGCTGCATATGGGGCTGCATATACCCCTGGGGCTGCATATACATCTGGGGCTGCATATACCTCTGGGGCTGCATATGGGGCTGCATATACCTCTGGGGCTGCATATGGGGCTGCATATACCTCTGGGGCTGCATATACCTCTGGGGCTGCATATGGGGCTGCATATACCTCTGGGGCTGCATATACCTCTGGGGCTGCATATACCTCTGGGGCTGCATATGGGGCTGCATATACCTCTGGGGCTGCATATACCTCTGGGGCTGCATATACCTCTGGGGCTGCTGTATACTACCACTGGGGCTGCTGCTGTATACTACCACTGGGGAGGCTGCTGTATACCTCACTGCTGGGGGTTGTATACTTGTATACCTGTGCTGGAGTCCACCCTCGGCTTATACGCGAGTCAATAAGTTTTCCCAGTTTTTGGGGGCAAAAGTAGGGGGGTCGGCTTATACACGGGTCGGCTTATACACGAGTATATACGGTAATTCAATGAGCGATCAGTAAGGTACTGTCACACTTGGCGATGCTCCAGCGATCCCGACAACGATACGACCTGGTACGGATCGCTGGAGCGTCACTACATTGTCACTGGTGAGATATCAAACAGTCAGATCTCACCAGTGATGTAGCAACGATATGGCAGTCGTTGGGACCCTGTCACTCTAAGGCGTAGTATTGAGGTCGTTGATTGTTGTCCTGCATAGCTTGGCAGGGGATTTGAATCCTGGCCACCATATCAGAATACCCATAACTTGGGTGTTCCAATATGGAGGTCATGGTACTTCCGGCTGCGTAACTGCTGACCTCCGCGTGGCAGGAGATGACCTGCGGCTACCGTCGGGAGTCCCTACCAGGTCGTATCATTGTAGTGATCGCTGGAGCGTCACCAAGTGTGACGGTACCCCCATTCTGACATGATCAGCGATCTCACAGCGGGGACCTGGTCGCTGCTGCATGTCACAGTGAGCGAAATCGCTAGTGAGGCAGTCGACAAGGTAGGGGGTACTCGGATCCCGGGATAGGACGGCTGCTTCGACAGGGGATCACGGCTGGTCGGTTCCTGGTTCCGTGCCCTGGACCCTCAGTGACGGGGATTAAGGGGGATGGTGATGAGGATGGGGTAGTAGTGTTGTGATGCCACCTGTGGTTCCTGGTAATGGTGGATACCAGCGCTGCGGCCAGCCGCTGAGATGATGGTGGTGCATCTCAGTGTAGTACGGCTCCCCACAGGTGGAGCTTTACCTCAGGGCAGCTAGGGTGGATGAGGGGAGTTGTAGTAGTGGCTTGCGGGGGACGCTGTGGGCAGCGGCAGTGAAGCAGACTCACACACACAATAGTCTTTGTTTAAGTACCTTTTTACTGATGTCCGGTAACAGGTACAGTCCAAGAGGGAACCAGGTTCTCGGTGCAATTTGGGATTTTCACCTTGAGAGTTGTGAAGCCTCCTCTGCTACTGTGTACAGTGGTTTGGGGTAAGTCCTGTCTATAGCTGAACTTGCCACTTTCCTCCCTCTCAGGGCTTTACTCTTTAACCGACAATGAGGGCCTTCTGTGGGGTCCCTTTACTCCTCTTGGGCTCCTGGTCCTGTGCTTGGTCAGGTTTGAGTGTCCCTATTAAGTTAGTACCTCAAAGGAATAGATCCTCCTGGTTTCTCTGGGCTTTTCCTGCTTCAGTGTTTCTCCTGTAGGGTCGGACGCCAGTGTTCGGGTGAGCTAAAGGGATCCTATATACGGTCCCTTGTCCTTTTTTCTTACTCCTCCACTGGCCTCCGTCCCTCTCTCTGGGGTGCTCCACAGAGGGTCAGTGTCCCTTGGTTCTGGGCCTTGCTTTGCCCAGCAACCGGGTCTTTCCAGCACCTTCTCTAGGCTGCTTCACTGGACTCACTCCCTCTTCACTGCTCAGAGCAGACTAACTGCCTAACTGACTCCTCCCCTCAGGCCTGGATCTTTTATAGGGAATTTGGCTTAAGGCATCCAGTAGAGCTCCCCCTCCAGGTCTGGGATGGTAAATGTGTGCTGTGGGTACCAAAGTGTAAAAACCTCTTTGCACCGGATGGGTCCTGCGGCAATCCCCAGCAGGGGTGCCACACTAGCGCCAGTCGGGGTACTTCTGCTGCGAGCGCCAGTCATCTCCCGGCTGCGTTGCTGCTGACCTGTGTGCGGCAGGAGGTGACCCGCGGTTACCGTAGGAAGGTCAGCGGCGAGCGCCGCTGATCTCCCAAAGATAGCGGTAGCATGCATGGTTCAAATCCCATGTGGACTGCACCTGTCGCTGATTGATCACGGCCGGCTAAACGCGACCAATTCACGATGCGGGATTTCCGTATCAGAGAGACAGACATGATAAGACGATTATATAGTAGGATTGACTTCAGTGCTAAATATTGATCTTCTTCTTATCTGTTTTTTTGGCTGCTAAGAAATTTGTTCCAACATTTTTTGATCCAGCTAAAAAACTGAAGCTGGAAGGGAAGGAAATGGAAGATATCTTTATGACACTTCTGTTGCTATTCAATATTGACAGCTTAAGGATACATTCACACACAGAGGTTTTGCTGCGTTTTTTGAGGATCTGTTTTTGGTGCAAAAACTGCAGGGAACGGATCCTCACAAAGTGCAGCGTTATGTGTGTGAACGCTGCTGTGCTTTTTGTTTGCGCTTACTCACCTCGCCATGCTCTCCTGGTGAGCGCCTGCGATGTCCTCTCATCCCCGGAGTCCACATTGTCGGTGCCTCTAGGACCCTGCAGCCTTCCACGTGACTGGGTGATGTTGCGCAGTCACATGGCGCTGTCCAAGGTCCTCCACAGGTCGTGCAGCATTGGTATGAGTGAACATCGCTTGAGATCACCGGGGGAGTGCAATGAGGTGAGTAAAATGCTCAGCGAATTAACACCAAAAAATTAATATGTGACTTCTTTTTATGGATCCAATTTTTAGCCCAAAAGTGGGTCCGTATAAAGCGCAGCGTGTGAATGCCAAATAGTGAAATGCATTGACTTGGCTGGGACAGTCAACATCAATGCATTTCACTGCATTCCACTGCAAATAGCAGATCCGTATAAAGCAGACCATTAGTACAGCATGTAAACGTAACCTTACTACCAAAATACAACCCTGCTAGGATGGCAGCTGCACAGAAGGCTTCCATCATAGACCCACCTGTGACCTCTGATCTTCTTCAGAAGCTACAACAATAGACTGGTGCTAAAGAATTTGCCAAATGGCAAGAGAAGGAAGATGTGCTGTCACCGGAAGGACTGTGCACGTGGAGTGTGGATCCAGCAGCGGCTGTACTAGGTGCAAAAACTTGTAGTGAGTCTCACATCCGGCTCAGGTGAGCAATGACAATCAGTATTATTTCTCTGAAAAATTAGGATAAGACCCTATTGCGCCTTTTGTTTCCCCATTTTTATATATATATTGCCGAATGATGTTCATGGACAATCTGTGCTTAATCTTTTTAGTCTTGATAAATGGGGGGCTCACTGGGCTATGGCCCAAGGGAGAAAGAATGGGGAACTAGTTATTACTTTTTGGTTCAATACCTCAGAGTGTGTAGTTAGTTATATGTTTGATTTGTGTAACATAGTCACCTGTACTATGGTGGAGTGGAGGAGTGGAAACATGTATAGACTCAAAAGTATATATATGCAACTCCACCGCCGACGCTGACTATATGTGTAATTGTGGAACATGGTGGGATGCAACACTGGAGAAAACTGGGCCTATGAACCTATTGTAGCCTAAGCGAAGACGGACAGTAATGGTATGAACCTCCTTACTAGAATGACTCTGGTACAACCAGAATACATGTGCAAACACTTCACAGTACGGTCCTGCCATACTTGTAAGCCCTTGGTCCGTTTTTGGCATCAGTTTTTGCATTTTTTTTCTAAGTCCAAAAACTGATGCAAAAATGGATTATATGTAATAAATACCCTATGCGTTTTTTTCTGCACCCAAAAATGTTCCTAGAAGGTTTTTAAACCCAAAAACGTTGGTAAAAACGTATTTGGGTGTAGTAAAAAAACGGATCCGTTTTTTTAACATAAAGCCCTATGGAAAACAGATCTGTTTTTTAGAGCATTGTTTATGTAAAAAATGGCAAAGTCCCAAAAACGTTCAGGGGCACAGGAGGCACAGAAAGCAACCTAGGAAAAACGGATTTGGCATAGAAAACACTTCCAAAAACGGATTGCTATGTGTGACCCTACCCTACGTCTGGCAACTGTCTTCCCTATACTTGACAATAGAGAACCTTTCTGCTATTGACTCAGGACTATATGTGATGGGCATAAACATGCCAGGAGATACTGAGGGCTTAGGACAATAATCTTAAGGATATCAGGTACCAACCTACTTTAGATAAAACTGAGATCCTGCAACCCGATACTATCAAAGACCCATTCTTAGCACCCCCAACCTATAAGGATACACTATCTATAGAAATCGGATATTCGGAGACCAACTCTTGTTCAGAATGGGTGAAATATTCTGTACTCATTCGGAATAAGAGTAATTGTATAGTCTGAGCTCTAGCTAGCCCCAGTCTAGATGCAGTGCCCTTCCCTATAAGCAACCAAACAAACCCCATTGTTTTTTCTTGTGTAATAAGACTATTTTCTAGTACAGAAGTAGAAAATACTTTAAAGTGTAATCTGCTTTAGCAGTTATATCCACCCATAGACCCTAAACACATAAAGGCCTATGAAATTAGCCCCTATTCTTGGAATTAAACTTTCTTCCAGAGTTTATCCGGTAGCATCAACCGTATTTAGGTTCCTCATACTGTAGTCCCACCAGCACCACTAACTCAAGCGTGACACCAGAATCCCTACTTCTTTCGATATTCATGTATACATTTACTCTATTGGAGTAAGAAGAGGAGTACCAGACGAGTTCAAAGCCAGAGACAAGATAGCAGCGGGATTTCAATCATTACTCTTGATCATTACAGTGAATAAAAATGTGGACTTTATAAATTATATCTACTATAACAAACAGATCATAAGTAAAGCCCTGAATGGAATTAATGCTCAGTCCAACGAATTAGCTGAAAACTCAGGTAATAACAGCCCCCTGAGTAAGTGGATAGAAAACATGTTTGGTAAATGGG
>JARQOC010000002.1:678656995-678694890 GCA_033576535.1 Allobates femoralis | reverse complement strand
CCCCGGAAAAACATCTTTTTACACCAACATAATTGTTTTGGGGCTAAACATCTTTACCGCTCCTGCACAACAAAAAAAATAATCACTCCATCACTGTCGTGCATCAAACACGCCCCGGGTTTGATGCACCCCAGTTCCCTTTCAGCCAAATTTGTAGAAGGCAGCCCTCCTACACCATTTTAAATTAGTTTTCTCCAATTGGCCTCCTGTCAAAACCATCGGATGGACCCCAAGCCAGAAAAACAAGGAAATTACAGTAAAATTAAGGTATCAAAATTCATCTGCTGGTCAAATTTAAAAAACCCCAGCAGTTGGTCATAGTCCCTCCCCCAAACCTTTCACTAGAACGGGGTTTGCAGCCCAGCAACGGGTTTTTGTCTCTGTGGCCTTGTCTCCCAAGCTTTAGAAAGTCCCCCAAACCCGGGGTTTTACAATCAGCACCCAAAGGTATTGAAAAGGGGCCACCAGGGGCTATAAAGCAGAGTTCAAAACAAATTTTTTACAAAAGAAGGGACCCCCCCATTTACCAAAGGTTTTTTTTATCCACTTACTCGGGGGGGGCGTTATTACCTGAGTTTTCAGCAAATTTCCCGTTGGACTGAGCATTAATTCCTTCAGGGCTTTACTTTTGAACTGTTTGGGTTTTAGTAGATATAATTTTTAAAGTCCAAAATTTTTATTCACTGAAGAACAAGAAATAATGATTGAAAAACCCGGGTGCTATCTTGGGCCTGGCTTTGAACTCGTCTGGTACTCCTCTTTCTTTCCCAAAAGAAATAAATTATACATGAATAAAAGAAAGAAGAAAGGGGTTCTGGTGTCCCCGCTTGAGTTAGTGGGGGATGGGGGACTAAAAGAAAAGAGGAACCTAAATAAATTTTGGGTTTATGCTACCGGGGGAAAAAATCCCCGGAAGCAAATTAAAAAATTCCCAAAAATAGGGGCTAAAATTTTATAGGGCCCTTTAAAAGTGGGTTTTTGGGGCTATGGGGGGATATAACTGCAAAAAACAGATTAAAACTTTTAAAAAATTTTCTACTTTTGTACTAGAAAAAAAGTCTTAAAACACAAGAAAAAACAATGGGGTTTTTTTTGGTTGCCCTTTTAGGGAAAAGGGGAAAAGCATCTAGACCGGGGGTAGCTAAGAGCTTTAGACAAAAAACAATTACCTTAAATTTCCCAAGGGGGTACAGAATATTTCACCCAATTTTGAACAAGATTTTGGGCTCCCCAATATCCGATTTTTTATAGATAGTGTATCCTATAGGTTGGGGGGGCTAAAATGGGTTCTTTGATAGTAACGGGGCAGGTCTCAGGGTTTTTTCTAAAGTAGGTTGGTAAACCCGATTCCTTAAGATTATTGTCCTAAGCCCTCAGTATCTCCTGGCATGTTTATGCCCATCACATATAGGCCTGAGTCAATAGCAGAAAGGTTCTCTATTGTCAAGTATAGGGGAAGACAGTTGCCAAACGTAGGGTAGGGTCACACATAGCAATCCGTTTTTGGAAGTGTTTTCTATGCGAAATCCGTTTTTCCTAGGTTGCTTTCTGTGCCTCCTGTGCCCCTGAACGTTTTTGGGACTTTGCCATTTTTTACATAAACAATGCTCTAAAAAACAGATCTGTTTTCCATAGGGCTTTATGTTAAAAAAAACGGATCCGTTTTTTTACTACACCCAAATACGTTTTTACCAACGTTTTTGGGTTTAAAAACCTTGTAGGAACATTTTTGGGTGCAGAAAAAAACGGATAGGGTATTTATTACATATAATCCATTTTTGCATCAGTTTTTGGACTTAGAAAAAAAAATGCAAAAACTGATGCCAAAAACGGACCAAGGGCTTACAAGTATGGCAGGACCGTACTGTGAAGTGTTTGTACCAAAGTTATTCTAGTAAGGAGGTTCAAAACCATTACTGTCCGTCTTCGCTTAGGCTACAATAGGTTCATAGGCCCAGTTTTCTCCAGTGTTGCATCCCACCATGTTCCACAATTACACATATAGTCAGCGTCGGCGGTGGAGTTGCATATATATACTTTTGGGTCTATACATGTTTCCACTCCTCCACTCCACCATAGTACAGGTGACTATGTTACACAAATCAAACATATAACTAACTACACACTCTGAGGTATTGAACCAAAAAGTAATAACTAGTTCCCCATTCTTTCTCTCTTGGGCCATAGCCCAGTGAGCCCCCCATTTATCAAGACTAAAAAGATTAAGCACAGATTGTCCATGAACATCATTCGGCAATATATATATAAAAATGGGGAAACAAAAGGTGCAATAGGGTCTTATCCTAATTTTTCAGAGAAATAATACTGATTGTCATTGCTCACCTGAGCCGGTTGTGAGACTCACTACCAGTTTTTGCACTTAGTACAGCCGCTGCTGGATCCTCACTCCACGTGCACAGTCCTTCCGGTGACAGCACATCTTCCTTCTCTTGCCATTTGGGAAATTCTTTAGCACCAGTCTGTTGTTGTAGCTTCTGGAGAAGATCAGAGGTCACAGGTGGGTCTATGATGGAAGCATTCTGTGCAGCTGCCATCCTAGCAGGGTTGTATTTTGGTAGTAAGGCTACGTTCACATGCTGTACTAATGGTCCGCTTTATACGGATCTGCTATTTGCAGTGGAATGCAGTGAAATGCATTGATGTTGACTGTCCCAGCCAAGTCAATGCATTTCACTATTTGGCATTCACACGCTGCGCTTTATACGGACCCACTTTTGGGCTAAAAATTGGATCCATAAAAAGAAGTCACATATTCATTTTTTGGTGTTAATTTGCTGAGCATTTTACTCACCTCATTGCACTCCCCCGGTGATCTCCAGCGATGTTCACTCATATTAATGCTGCATGACCTGTGGAGGACCTTGGACAGCGCCATGTGACTGCGCAACGTCACCCAGTCACGTGGAAGGCTGCAGGGTCCTAGAGGCACCGACAATGTGGACTCCGGGATGAGAGGACATCGCAGGCGCTCACCGGGAGAGCATGGCGAGGTGAGTAAGCGCAAACAAAAAGCACAGCAGCGTTCACACACATAACGCTGCACTTTGTGAGGATCCGTTCCCTGCAGTTTTTGCACCAAAAACAGATCCTCAAAAAACGCAGCAAAACCTCTGTGTGTGACTGTATCCTTAACCTCCCTGGCGGTATGCTTAGGTCAGGAATTTTGTGCTAAAAGCGAGCTTACCCGCGGTCGCGGCAGATGCGGTGAAAAAACCGCATCTGCCGCACTTGCCGCATAGCCGCCGCACTTGCCGCATAGCCGCCGCACTTGCGGCGCGGTTGCGGTAATCGCCATAGTAAGTATAGGGGGACTTGCGGCAGATGCGGCAGGTGCGTCAAGTGCAGTTTTTTTCGCGGCCGCACCTGCCGCAAGTGCAAAACCGCACTTGCCGCATCTGCCGCAAGTCCCCCTATACTTACTATGGCGATTACCGCAACCGCGCCGCAAGTGCGGCGGCAATGCGGCAAGTGCGGCAGATGCGGTTTTTTCACCGCATCTGCCGCGACCGCGGGTAAGCCCGAGCTTGACTCGGGGTTACCGCTTTTGGCAGTGAATGTTAACCCCGAGTCAGGCTCGGGAATACCGCTAGGAAGGTTAAGCTGTCAATATTGAATAGCAACAGAAGTGTCATAAAGATATCTTCCATTTCCTTCCCTTCCAGCTTCAGTTTTTTAGCTGGATCAAAAAATGTTGGAACAAATTTCTTAGCAGCCAAAAAAACTGATAGGAACAAGATCAATTTTTAGCACTGAAGTCAATCCTACTATGTAATCGTCTTATCATGTCTGTCTCTCTGTAACGGAAATCCCGCATCACTGATTGGTCGCGCCCAGCCGGCCGTGATCAATCAGCGACAGGTGCAGTCCACATAGGATTTGAACCATGCATGCCACCGCTATCTTTGGGAGATCAGCGGCGCTCGCCGCTGACCTTCCTACGGTAACCGCGGGTCACCTCCTGCCGCACACAGGTCAGCAGCAACGCAGCCGGGAGATGACCGGCGCTCGCAGCAGAAGTACCCCGACTGGCGCTAGTGTGGCACCCCTGCTGGGGATTGCCGCAGGACCCATCCGGTGCAAAGAGGGATTTACATTTTGGTACACACAGCACACAACATCTACCACCCCAGACCTGGAGGGGGAGCTCTACTGGCTGCCTTAAGCCAAATTCACTATAAAAGATCCAGGCCTGAGGGGAGGAGTCAGTTAGGCAGTTAGTCTGCTCTGAGCAGTGAAGAGGGAGTGAGTCCAGTGAAGTAGCCTAGAGGAGGTGCTAGAAAGACCCGGTTGCTGGGCAAAGCAAGGCCCAGAACCAAGGGACACTGACCCTCTGTGGAGCACCCCAGAGAGAGGGACGGAGGCCAGTGGAGGAGTAAGAAAAAAGGACAAGGGACCGTATATAGGATCTCTTTAGCTCACCCGGACACTGGCGTCCGACCCTACAGGAGAAACACTGAAGCAGGAAAAGCCCAGAGAAACCAGGAGGATCTATTCCCTTGAGGTACTAACTTAATAGAGACACTCAAACCTGACCAAGCACAGGACCAGGAGCCCAAGAGGAGTAAAGGGACCCCACAGAAGGCCCTCATTGTCGGTTAAAGAGTAAAGCCCTGAGAGGGAGGAAAGTGGCGAGTTCAGCTATAGACAGGACTTACCCCAAACCACTGTACACAGTAGCAGAGGAGGCCTCACAACTCTCAAGGTGAAAATCCCGAATTGCACCGAGAACCTGGTTCCCTCTTGGACTGTACCTGTTACCGGACATCAGTAAAAAGGTACTTAAACAAAGACTATTGTATCTGTGAGTCTGCTTCACCGCCGCTGCCCACAGCGTCCCCCGCAAGCCACTACTACAACTCCCCTCATCCACTCTAGCTGCCCTGAGGTAAAGCTCCACCTGTGGGGAGCCGTACTACACTGAGATGCACCACCATCATCTCAGCGGCTGGCCGCAGCACTGGTATCCACCGTTACCAGGAACCACAGGTGGCATCACGACACTACTACCCCATCCTCATCACCATCCCCCTTAATCCCCGTCACTGAGGGTCCAGGGCACGGAACCAGGAACCGACCAGCCGTGATCCCCTGTCGAAGCAGCCGTCCTATCCCGGGATCCGAGTACCCCCTACCTTGTCCACTGCCTCACTAGCGATTTCGCTCACTGTGACATGCAGCAGCGACTAGGTCCCCGCTGTGAGATCGCTGATCATGTCAGAATGGGGGTACCGTCACACTTGGTGACGCTCCAGCGATCACTACAATGATACGACCTGGTAGGGACTCCCGACGGTAGCCGCAGGTCATCTCCTGCCACGCGGAGGTCAGCAGTTACGCAGCATGACCTCCATATTGGAACACCCAAGTTATGGGTATTCTGATATGGTGGCCAGGATTCAAATCCCCTGCCAAGCTATGCAGGACAACAACCAACGACCTCAATACTACGCCTTAGAGTGACAGGGTCCCAACGACTGCCATATCGTTGCTGCATCGCTGGTGAGATCTGACTGTTTGACATCTCACCAGTGACAATGTAGTGACGCTCCAGCTCCAGTTGTCGGAATCGCTGGAGCATCGCCAAGTGTGACTTTACCTTACTGATCGCTCATTGAATTATTCTTAAATATTTATAAATAAACTACATATATTCTAGAATACCCTATGCGTTAGAATCGGGCCACCATCTAGTAGGTGATAAATATATCCTATATATATATATATATATATATATTTATATTTGACCTATATTGATACTTTACCGACATTCACCGTTGATGTGCGGCACATGTCAGACAGCAGCATTAATATTGCACCGGCATGGAGGCACTGATCGGTTGCTATGGCAGCCAGAGCAGAGATCTGCGGAACACCTCTGCCTTCACAAAATTCCACTAAAACCCAGACTGTAGCCGGGCTGCAAGGAATAGTGGGATTTTTTCTACACTGAACAAAACTATAAACATCACACTTTCTGGTTTTGCTCCCATTTTTCATGAACTAAACTCAAAAATCTAAGACTATTTCTTTGTACACAGTAGTCCTTTTTCTCTCAAGTGTTGTCCACTAATTTGTCTAAATCAGTGTTAGTGAGCATTTCTTCTTTGGTGAGATAATCCATCCATCTCACAGGTGTGGCATATTAAGATGCTGATTAGACAGCATGATTATTGCACAGGTGTGCCTTAGCTGGCCACAATAAAAGGCCACTCTCTTTAGCCCGCCCCCTTCCTCTCCTTTTCAGACGTTTCTTTTGTTGGATCCAAACAAGTCAAAGGGTTTGTCTAAGATTTATGTGGGTTTATTGAGTGTATCTAAGCCCCAGAAATTAGACTACGTGTTGAAGTGGGAGAGTGATTTGGGATTTTCTTCTAGCCCGGAGGACTGGGAGGGGTGCCCTCACCCCACTCTACCATTCCAGTAGGTGTATAACTCACCTAGAGAACTTGAAAAAGATACATTTGAGGTGATACCTCTCTCCCGTCTGCCTGTCTAAGTTCAATGAGCAACTATCGCCACTGTGTTGGAGGCAATGTGGTGGACAGGGAGACCTCACACATATGTGGTGGTCTTACCAAAAAATTACTCATTATTGGCATCTGTTGTCATGTTTAATTAGGTCCATAACGGGAATTTCGATCCCTCTCTCTCCACAGCTAGCGATCTTGCATATTGGGATTGAGGCCTTCCCACCAACCTTCCACAAGACTTTGACATATGTCCTAACGGCAGCCAGGATATGTATTGAAGCAAAATGGAAGGCCACTGTCCCCCCTTCCCTTTCTGAAGTGTCTCATAGGATCAACTCGATCTTTTGTTATGAGTATCATTTGGCCCTTCATCCCTCACCTAAGAAGTTTACTCTGGGTGCCTGGCACATCTCGGCTTCTCACCCCCTTGCAATCCCTATACCATCCTATTAACCCCTGATTTGGTTTACTTTAGTTCAGGTGCGTGTTTAGTGGATATTGATGCCTGATTGACTGATTGTTACTCCAATATAAGCGACATTCGTCATCATTGCACATTGTTTAGCTATAGTGTTTTTTGATGTAAGTACTGAAAAGTGATGATGTTCATCATTTCCTATCCTCACCCCCCCCCTTTTTTTTCTTTCCCCTTCCTGCCCCTGCCTTTCCTTGTCCCAAAAGTGGATGTGTTTAAAAAATTGTGGATGTGTTCCCTGCCTTGACATCCTGTTTCTGGTTTTGTTTATGTGATATAATTTTCAATAAAAATTCATTGAGAAAAAAAAAAAATACAAAAAAATTTAAAGGCCACACTTAAAACATAAAAGTTCAAATTACCCCCCTTTTCCCCATTAAAGATATAGACATTAACCTCTTCCAGGCCAAGGGTGTAATAGTACACCTTTGGTCGTGTCCCTCCTTCTGATGTCAGCTCATGCACTGAGCTCGCATCATCCCCCACACGTCTGCTGATCTAATCAGCTGACATGTGTAGCTGCCAGCGCCAATTGGATCAGTGATGCTGTTAACCATCACAGGACCTCTGATGGTTGCTTTTCAGCCTGGGGTCATGTGATGACCCTGAAGGCTGTCTGGAATCACTTCTTGTTAATGCCCATCCGGCGGACATAGAAAGTGTTCATTTCTCCTGTTCAGAGTGGTGCAGCAGCACGTCTCTGAACAGGAGAAGTGATAGGAGTGTGCAGGGCTGAGGCCCCCTAGGGGGCAGTGTAAAATAAAGAAAAAAAATTAAGAAAAAGTTTTTAAAAATATGAAACTCCCCTAAAAAGTTCAAATCACCCCCTTTTGCCTAATTGAAAATAAAACTATTTAAAATAGATACATATATTTGGTATCACTGCTTTCACAAACGTTCAATCTATTTAAATATAAAATCAATTAATCAGATCTGTAAACTGTGTAACGTAAAAAAAAGTCCAATGTTCAAAATTACATTTTTTTTGTCGCCGCAACATTGCCATAAAATGTAATAACAAGCAATAAAAACATCACATCCACCAAAAAATGGTATCATTAGAAATGTAATCTCAAGACGTCAAAAATAAGCTGCCACACAGCCCCAGATCTTGAAAAATAAGAACGCTACTAGCCACAGAAAATGGCCACAAAAAACGCAATTTTTTTGTTAAATATGAATTTTCTTTCTCCACTTACATAACAGTAAAAGTATACATGTTTGCTATATACGAACTCGTACCGATCCGTGGCATCATTTTGACATGTCAGTTTTACCATAGAGTGAACAAGGTGTATTAAAAACTAAAAAAATTGTTGTTTTTTGCAACTTCACCGCACTTGGAATCTTTTCCCCATTTTCCTGTACAAATGGTAAAATAAATTATTTCATTCAAAAGTACAACTCACCCGCAAACAATCAAGCCCTCATGTGTCTATATTGATGGAAAAATAAAAAAGTTATGGCTCTTGGAAGAAGGGGAGGGAAAAACAAAAAATGGAAAACAGAACATTGCCCGGGGGTGAAAGGGTTAAAAATACAATAAATAATACACCTATGTGATATCACTGCATTTAGAAAAGTCAGATCTATCAAAATTAATCAAACTGATCGGCAAACAGAAAGATATTAAAAACGGCAAAATGGCTTTATCTTGGTTGCCAGAACAAAAGATGCAGAAAGTAAAAAAAAAAAAAAAAAAAAAAAACAGGCTCTCACACAGCTTCTAACGTAATAACAATAATAATAATAAATATTTATTCATATAGCACCAACATATTCCGCAGTGCCATACAATACAGTGGTTTGTTTACGAAACGTCATAGGTAACAATAAAAAATATACAATACAGTAATTAATCAAAGTAGAGAATCAATGTAAAAAAAAAATCCACTACACTATGCAGAGAATCAATGTAAAAGTACAATACTTAAAGCAGAGAAACAATGTAAAAAATACAGTACAGTAATTTGATATAATTCAATAAGCATAGAATCAATGTAAAAAGTACAATACAATAATTAAAGCAAAAATAAAGGTGACCCTGCTCAAAAGAGTTTACAATCTGCAAGGGGATTGGGGTTACACAAGGTGCAAGGGCTTATTACAGTGATGGTCCAGGCATCTTGAGGAAGAGGGGGATAGAAATAAAGTTAAATGAATGGTCACCAGACATCTGAGTAGAGATTTTGGGTTTGGTGGACTTTGAAGACAAGATTATGTCCAAAGAGATGGTACTGTATATAGCCCATTCACTAAGAACTTCCATTAGGGAGCATGATAGGCCGCCTTAACCTTCGTCAGGCTGTATAATTTTACAACGTTAACAGGCTGCAGAGGTACAATTGTACCTTCATATATTATTATTGAAATTTAGCCATTATATTCTGGACTAAAACTGCAGAGATGTCACGGAATTTCAGCCCTCTACGGCTTTTCAAAAAAAGTTATTGCAATTTTAAAAAAGGAATAGTTACAATTGTACCTACTCAGCCGGACGAAGGTTAAATAGATGTGTTTTTAGGGAGCGTCTGAAGCTGTGTAAGTTGTAGATATTACCTCAGGGGAAATGGTGTATCAGTGTCCGCGCTGCTGAAATCCCAAGAAAACGATCCGGAAACCATATGTAGGTGGCATCAATCATCCATTTATTCCTTTCCTACGCGTTTCAACACTGTCCTAGTGTCTTCCTCAGGGATCTGATCCCTGAGGAAGACACTAGGACAGTGTTGAAACGCGTAGGAAAGGAATAAATGGATGATTGATGCCACCTACATATGGTTTCCGGATCGTTTTCTTGGGATTTCAGCAGCGCGGACACTGATACACCATTTCCCCTGAGGTAACTTCTGGATGATTCCCACGTGCATGTGGAAGGTGGAAGTCCTGCAGCAGCTGCATTTAATGCCAAATGCTTTTACACCAGTTGTGGGTCTCACAACTGTGCTAGGTGAGTGAATTCATACCCACCGCATACATTAGTGTCACTAGTGATAGGGCACTATTGCGCCTCTTGTTCCCCCCCTATTTTTTTACTTTGATAAGTTGTAGATAGTCCTGATTTCTTGGGGTAAAGCATTCCAGAGAATTGGTGCAGCTTGGGAGAAGTCTTGGAGCTGGGAGTGGGAGGATTGGATTAGTGCAGATGTTAGTCGAAGGTCATTTGTAGGACGTAGAGAATGGGTGGGGTGATAGACAGAGATGAGGGAGGAGATGTAGGGGGGTGCTGCACTGTGAAGAGCTTTGTGGGTGAAAACAAGCAGTTTGAATTGGATCCTGTAGTGTACAGGCAGCCAGTGTAGTGACTGGCACAGAGCGAAGGCATCTGAGTAACGATTGGCCAGATAGGTGATCCTGGCTGTTGCATTAAGGTTGGACTGGAGAGAGGGATGCAGATTAGTAAAGAATTGCAGTAGTCAAGGTGGGAATAAATTAGGGCCACAGTGAGGGTTTTAGTTGTTTCCATGGTGAGAAACGGGCGGACTCTAGAGATGTTCTTCAGGTGCAAGTGGCAAGAGCGGACAAGAGATTGTAAATAGGAGGTGAAGGAGAGATTAGTGTAAAGCATGACACCGAGACAGCGAGTCTGCTGCCTAGGCGTTATCGTGGTGCCGCACACTGAGAGATGTCAGATTTAGGGAGGTTAGTGGAGGGTGGGAGCAGAAGTAGTTCTGTTTTGGAAAGGTTGAGTTTCAAATAGAGAGCAGACTTAAAAATGAAAACGTTAAGGGTCTCAGAATATGGTGACACAATCCCTCCAAAGTGTTAATTTGCAATTTTCCCATCTTTATGTCACCAGTAAAAAAAATTGTAAAAATCTTAACAAGTTTGGTATAGCCGTAATCGTACTGACCTGGACAATCATAGTGCCAGGTCATTTTTATCACACATAGGAATGGGCGAATCTACTCGCTAGGACTCGTTACTCGGCGAGTAGTAAGGGACTCGCAGGACTTGGTACTCTGCGAGTTTCCCAGCGTTTACTCGCACGAGTCCAATGCAAATCAATGGCAAACGCTGACAAAACTAGGATTGCCATTGTCTTGCATTAGACTCGGCTACTGTGCCAGTGATAGCAGGGAAACTGCGAGCCGAGTCCAGCTGGCTTCTCTGTGCAGGCTGCCGCAGCTCCAGGGTCCTAGAGCCCGCCTGCTCACAGAGATGATGTAGCAGAGCTGAGATTGTTCTCAGTCTGCTCATTCCCTGTGCATAGACATCTATATCTATGCACAGGGATGTAGCAGAGAGGACATCGCGTTTTGGACTGCGTCGGACAGAAGAGGATTTTTTTAATTAAAGATGGAGTCCCTAATGGCTTTTTTTTTATTTCAAATAACAAATGTTCTCTGTGTTGTGTTTTTTTAACCCTTTATTGGAGATTCTTAGTGGCTGGGTCAAACGTGGCCTGACATTAAGAATCTCGGGCTTAATACCAGCTTGTATAACAAAGCTGGTATTAACCCCTTTATTACCCAGCGTGTCAACGCCACCAGAGCCGCTGGAAGAGCGGGGTTCAGCGCCAGAGGATGGCGCTTCAATGAATGCGCCATCTTCTGGGGTGGCTGCGGGCTGCAATTTGCAGCGGGGGGTGCCCAGAAAGCTTGGGCATCCCTGCGCTGCGGATTCCAGCCCCCAGCTGCTTAGCTGTACCTGGCTAGACATAGAAATTGCGCGGAGCCCCATGCATTTTTTTTTTATTATTTCATGAAATTCATGAAATAATTAAAAAAAAGGGCTCCCCTATATTCTTGTGTCCGGCCAGGTACAAATAGGCACCTGGGGGTTGGGGGCAGCCCGTCGCTGCCTGCTGGATCCGGCTGGTTCCAGAAATACGGCGAAGCCCACGTGAAATTTTTTTCTGACAAATCCATAAAACAATGTAAATAAGAGGGACTGCATCTTTATTAACCCCTGGACCATGGGCGAGGGGTTAATAAAGATGCAGTCCCTTTTTTAGGATTGTTTTATTGATTTTTCAGAAAAAAAATTACATGGGCTTCGACGTATTTCTGGAACCAGCCGGATCCAGTAGGCAGCGACGGGCTGCCCCCAACCCCCAGGTGCCTATTTGTACCTGGCCGGACACAAGAATATAGGGGAGCCCTTTTTTTTATTATTTCATGAATTTCATGAAATAATTTAAAAAAAATGCGTGGGGCTCCGCGCAATTTCTATGTCTAGCCAGGTACAGCTAAGCAGCTGGGGGCTGGAATCCGCAGCGCAGGGATGCCCAAGCTTTCTGGGCACCCCCTGCTGCAAATTGCAGCCCGCAGCTGCCCCAGAAGATGGCGCGTTCATTGAAGCGCCATCCTCTGGCGCTGAACCCCGCTCTTCCAGCGGCCCTGGTGGCGGTGGCACGCTGGGTAATAAAGAGGTTAGGGTCAGCTTTGTATTATCAGCTGGCCCTAAGCCCGAAATTTATGGCGGTCACGCCAATATTAGACATGACCGCCATGAATTTCTATTAAATTGTTTTAAAAAAAACACAACACAGAGAAAAAATGTTATTAGAAATAAAAAAAAAAGCCATTAGGGACTTCATCTTTAATTAAAAAAATCCTCTTCCGTCCGACGCAGTCCAAAACGCGATGTCCTCTCTGCTCATCCCTGTGCATAGATATAGATGTCTATGCACAGGGAATGAGCAGACTGAGAACAATCTCAGCTCTGCTACATCAGGCAGCAGGCGGGCTCTAGGACCCTGGAGCTGTGGCAGCCAGCACACAGAGCAGACAGGACTCTTATCTGTGCGAGTTTCCCAGGGATTACTTGCACAGTAAACGAGTCCAATGCAAATCAATGGCAAAACTAGGATTGCTTCAGGCTGAAGCTTCCGAGACACATCTGTGATTTGTAAATCGCACACTACTCGCTATTACTCGCTTCCCCATTCATTAACATTGGACTCGCTAGACTCGCAACAAGTAGCGAGTCCTGGGCTCGGACTCGCTAGAGTCAAGCGATTCCGAGTAATTTAGGATTCGCCCATCACTAATCACACAATGAATGTCATATAGCCAGAATTGGATGTTTTTCATAATTTCCCTTAAAAAAACAAAAGCCCCCATATGTGTATTTGGAGAGAAAAAAAAAAAAAAAAAGTTATGGCCCTGGGGAGAAGGAAAGTGAAAAACAAAAAAGCAAAACTGGAAATTGGCCTTGTTGCGAAGGGGTTGTAAAAAACATAATCTTGCCATTTTCACACTGGTTACTGGAGCTTTTTTAGACTCATATTTCCTACTGTTTCAAGAAACTACACATGTAAATGGCCACAGTAGTCACACCTTGACCCTATCTTTTGTATTGAAGAATATAATAGCCTGTGCAAAGGTTATACCGGGAATACCGTCCATCGTAGGAGAGGACGCGGCTCCACTCTCTGCAGCACGCCCAGCGGGGCGTGAATAATCTTGAAGGAGGCGGCGGGGAGCGGCAAGCAGACACGCCTTTTGCAGCTACTCAAATTGTGAGAAGCCGCAGATTCCATGGTATGTAAGATGATTTTATAAACTTTGTCAAATCGTTATTTAGAGAGAAAGGGATCTCTAGGAAGGACTTAAGGTGCTGCAGTGACAGGTTTAAACAGCATGGGGACGCAATTTGTGAGGTCAGGATCACTTTAAGTATTTGTTACCTCTTGGTGTCTTGGACCTAGCTTTGGGACAGTGGTTAGGCTCCTTGGTGGGTGTCGTGGCTCCCTTATGATGGCCCACAATGCGCTGGTCTGCGGTTTGGGATAAATCTAATTGAACCGCCTTGGCTCCAGAATACCGGTGTGACCTGGGCACTCCAGACGGCTCCAACCAGATCTGGAGTTTCCCCTTGTTGTCTGAGTCACCTCCGCTCCTTAAAGTTGCCCTCTCCTCAGGACAGTAGAGTCCCGTCCGTTTCCTCTCTCTGTCACCTTCTGACTAACTTGTGTGTCAGCTGTCAATCACGTCTCCAGCTCTCCTAAGCTTCACCCCCCTGGGACCTACTGAATTACAGTCCCCTGTGCTAGGGTGTCTGTGGGTGGGTTCAGTGGAAAGACTCTGTAGTTCTCCCCTTCTACCTGTGACTATGGGGATACTACACCTTTCTTTTGGGGTGCAGTACCTCCCTGTGGCGTACCGCCAGGGGGGGCGCTACACAAAAATTAAGAGACCATTGCAAAATTTTCAGTTTTCTCTTTCTAGATATATTTTTGAGTAAAATGTACATTGTTGTTTTATTCTATAAACTACTGACAACATGTCTCCAATATTCAAAGCTAAAAATGTTGTATTTATTTGCAGCAAATGAGAAATCGTCAAAATAATAAAAAAGAAACAGTGCTCAGACCTCAAATAATCAGTATCGGGTTCTTTTTGGAAGCGCCGTGACACAAAAAAAACTAATTTCCTTAAACTGATCAACTGAACAAACAGGATCTTCCAATAGGAGGACCTGATCCCTCCGGTAAAGCGTGCTGCAAGCCACAAGGAACCATTTTTTACTAAATGCAACACCTCAAGACATCTCAAAGGTGAGCAGTTTTCAGTTACCTCACCTTGTTTTAATAGAGATAGTGCACTTAGATCTGCACTGTTCCTTTTTCCCCTCTCTCCCCCAGAAGCTAAGAGACAGCTTTACTAAAGTAAGACCTCAAATAATGCAAAGAAAACAAGTACATATTCATTAAAGAAAAACATTAATGTTTTAACTCGGGAAGAGTTCAGAAGTCAATATTTGGTGGAATAACCATGATTTTTAATCACAGCTTTCATGCATCTTGGCATAGTGTAAGCACTTCACTGTTTGGTGGCTTGTGACTATCCATCTTCCTTTTCATTACATTCTAGAGGTTTTCAATGAAGTTCAGGTCTGGAGATTGGGCTAGTCATGACAGGGTCTTGATATGGTGCTCCTTCATCCACACATTAATGACCTAGCTGTGTGGCATGGGGAAAAAACAGTCCTCAGAGTTGGGGTACATTGCCTGAGCAGAAGGAAGCAAGTGTTTTTCAAGGATAACCTTGCATGTGGCTGGATTAATACGTCCTTCGTAACAATTAACCTGCTCAATTCAAGCCTTGCTGCAGCATCCCCAGATCATCACCGATCCTCCACCAAATTTCACAGTGGGGGCAAGACACTGTGGCTTGTATGCCTCTCCAGGTCTCTATCTAACAATTAAACGACCAGGTGTTGGGCAAAACTGTACATTAGTCTTATCGAGAAGATTAGCTTACTCCAATCCTCTATGGTCCAATCATTATGGTCTTTTGCAAACCTCAGCCTGGCTCGCCTTTGCTTCTCATTGATAAAAGGCTTTATATGAATAGATCCAAGGTGTAGATGCCAGGCACTTCACCTCTACGCGTTTGCAATACTTTAAGGGCCGCTTTACACACACCAACTTCTGTGACCAACTTCTGAACAGATCTCTGGTTGCAGTGAAATAATGGACACATTGTTACATTTGTACACAGCCACAAAATGTAACAATGTGTCCATGATTTCACTGCAACCAGAGATCTGTTCAGAAGTTGGTCACAGAAGTTGGTGTGTGTAAAGCGGCCCTCACACCCAAGAAAATGGCTGTTTAAAGTGCTATACTGTCACGGGGTGCAACCAATAAGAACATTTTGAATATCAAAAACAAGAAAGGTGCACTCACCCATTTGACGTTACACTTATACTTTATTTTTGCGGTAACTTATTTAACATGGTGCAGGGAGGGAAGGAATGGACATTAACCCCCTAAGGACCAAGACTCATTTTTGCAATTCTGACCAGTGTCACTTAATGATATAGTAACTCTGGAATGCTTCAACATATCCTAGTGATTCCAAGACTGATTTTTCATGACATATTGGACTTCATGTTAGTAGTAAATTTAGGATTATATTTTCTACATTTCTTTGACCAAATAGAGTGTTTACATGCAGTGATAATTCAAAGCCATGATGGGTATAGCCGTCATTGGTCATTAAGGGGTTAAGATTTGGTTCAGGTACGGTAATCACTTAATCGGAAGCACATTAAGTAAAATGAGGTGTACCTTGGTTGGAATTCAATTGACACTTCTTATTGCATTTTATTGCTATATTGCAGTTCTTGTGTTTTGATTTCTTTCTCACTACGCCGTTTACCGATCAGAATCATATTTTATATTTTGATAGATTAGACTTTTACGAATGCAGCGATGCCAAATATGTGAATTTTTCATTTATTGTCTTTTATTTAATAGACCAAAAGGGGGGTAATATGAACTGTTATATATTTTTATTTTTTTACTAATTTTTAAAAACCTTTTTTTTTCACTTTTTACTGCTAGCCTACATCTTAGTCAGGGACTCGACATATGATGCAACCAGGGGCGTAACTACAACAGGTGCAGGGGTTGCGATCGCACCCGGGCCCTGGAGCCAAGGGGGGCCCCAAAAGTCCATTTCGTCTATAGAAAAAGACTAATGCTATTAAAGATTTGCAATAATTGGGGGTCCTGTTGAAGCTTTTGCATCAGGGCCCATGAGCTTCAGGTTATGCCACTGGATGCAACTGTACGTCATATGTCATGAAGGGGTTAATTAGAGATGTCCAGATATTGTACAGTAAAAACTCTTTACATGTTGGAAATAAAAAGAAAACTGAACCCTTGTGTTTTATGCTTTCTCCTCTCCTGGATGGAGCGACATTATACAGATCATTTTATTTGCTTGGATTATCATGTCCCTAGACATACATTTCTTTTTGAACAGCTGTTTAGTTGTACATTACATAAGGGCATTATGTCGGAGAGAAGGCATTAAACAACAGCCAAAGCACCTCTCTGTTTTGTCTCATATTCCACACACCAAACACATTTGCTCGTTCTCCCGATCAGCTCATTTGTAGATCGTTAGACGCAATCTCCGTCTGGCTTTTAATCACTCCATGACATATGACAATGTGTTGAGCCAGTTTTAATGGGCACAGGTAGTTTTAATCAAGTTCTGCCCAGTGCAGGTCCATTTTCATTAGGCCCAAGTAAAATATTTAAGAGCAACAAGGAGTCATGGAAGTACATTGACTCTAATGATAGCAGACGTTTTTGAAGACCCAAAAGCAAAGTAGGCCCCAGGGGCTTCCTGCACTTATGTTAGCGATTTTATAGTGTCCTCTACTTACCGTAGTTAAATTTTAATATAGGTCACTAGAGACTATTCAGTATTTTTGCACTTCTGTATCGTGTACGTACAGCACACCTCCCAGCTTTTACAGAACATTAAAGGCCGCTTTACACGTCTGTTTGTGTTACTCTTTTGCTCCATATTCGGGTGATACAGACAGACAAACAAAGACACAGACACACACACTTTCTTACCCTCCTCGGCAATCCCACCATGAGTCCCAGTGATGCCTTCCTTTCTGACATCAGCAGGACCTGTCTGTGAGTAGTACACGTACAAGTAGGTCATGTACCGTACTACTCACAGACAGGTCCTGCTGAAGCCAGGAAGGAAGGCATCACTGGGACTCATGATGGGATTGCCGAGGAGGGTAAGTAATTGGATGTTAGCAGTGCGGAAAGCGCACCAGAAAAGAGGAGCACTAATTGAGACACTCATTATTTTCTGGATCCGCTTTCACATCACTAACGGAAAAGTCAAAAATGCTGAAGTCTGCACAGCAAATTGATAATCCCATTCACTTTGCTGGCAGACATTTTGACTGATCTGTTCTTCGTGTAATTAAAAAAAAAAAATGCAGCACCAAAAACGGATCTAAAACGTCCAGTGTGAACTTAGCCTAAGGCATCGTGCTTATATTGAGTATTTGGTGAGTTTGTTACCTCAGTTTTTTGTAGCCAAGGCTTGGAGTGGGTGATAAATACAGAAGTGGTGATGTGTTTCTATTATAATTTTCCTTTGATTGTTCCCCTTGGCCTAGTATGGTGGCCTTATCTTCGCTGCGCAGGAGGTTTGGTTGGGGGACATAAAGACCCCGCACCCTGCCAGGTTTTGTGGTTGGAGTGTGGAGCTTCCTAGCCACCTCAGAGGCGGCATCCTAGTTTCTGCCCCAGTCCTTCAGCTTTCCTGCCAATTCAAGTACACAGATAGATTGCTCACTATCCGTGTCCCTAGGACTTCTTCTGTCTCTCTTTATGGTCTGCAGCCTGGGTCCCGGACAAGCCTCATGGTGGTACAGGCTTCCGGGTCCGTGTCTTCTCCATCTCGTGTAGTAATTGAGCTCTCTCCTCTCCTCCTGACTGAACTTGACTCCTTGACTGCTCCTCACCAACTAACTTCCCAAGGTGTTTTTTGTTTTTTTGCCTCGTCCCCTGACCATGTCCTGTCTGACTTTCCCATCCTCCACTTGTCCTCCCACTGGACTGTATGCTGGGCATAGAGTCCCTAGTCTTGGGATTGGAGTGTGTTGGGTGTGTGTTTAGGGTGACTGAATTTATTGATCCCAGTTGCTGCGCCTTCTAGTGATGACCAGTCCACAGTGGTGCCACATGTCCCTCTGCTCTCCAGAGCCCGGCCTCTCTCTGGAAGACTCGGACCTGTTGCCCGCCCTGTCTTCTTGTTGTTATGTTGTTTAAGTCACAGCTGCGGAATGGGTGGTGTTTTTGGTGGTGAAGAAACCTGCACCAGAAGGCCGGATGGTAGGCAAATCGGTTGCCTGGTTTGAGCTGACACCAAAATCATGCCACATAAAAGATGAGTATTGTTCTTATCTCTCCTAAATAATGCTGAGTTTTGTTGAAGAAATTGGTGTCGTGTCACTTCATGGGAGTGAGATGTGGTAAGGTCCCAGCAGTCATGTTTGTGTGTGTATATATGTGTGTGTGATACCTACACGTGTCACTCATCCCCCTGTTCCTGATCAATGTTTTACCTTGAAATTATAGGCTGCATGCAGGCTGTGCCATTCTCCAATTTTTGGTCTGGGTCAATTGATACCACTTTGATAGTATCTGGCCTTAATTTTTTGAAATATGGAGACTCTTCTTCTCCTTCTTGTCTATTCCCTGAATTTATCATGGCTCTCTGAGCACCATGCCTACACCTGAAGCTTAATATGCAAGGTCAGACCTTGTCCCATGCATACATCATGCAGAATGATGAAAACTCTGTGGAATAGATGGCACTTTTCCTGGTGCCTGTCCCCTAATTTCAGCTGTGTTTGGCAGCTTTTGGGCCCCTATTAAGGTTTTTTTTAGGCTCATGATTTAGCCACCCATTGATTTGAATGGGTTTTGGAAGTTCGGCGAACTATTCGGCAAACATATGCCGTTCGTTTGACCAACACAAATCCAAACTTCTAAAGGTTCGCTCATCTCTGCTCAGGACACCCATATATATACAATGTATATATAGACAGATAAAAGGGCGCGCTGCTAGATTTTAAAAAAAAGTCTTGCATCTGCCAAAATAGCGCAACACACTTATAGATCTTTATTAACTGCTATCAATTTTAGATGGTTCGTTTCACTTCTTCTATTAATCCTTTTCAGTTCATTTCCACATTTTAGCTGGTTCAATCCAGTAATTCTTCACAGTATTCCCCAATTCTTGGGTTCGTTCCTACAATAAAACATAAATTTATCCTTTTAATTTTTTACTGCTTATTTACATGATTCCTCACTATGTTTAAAATTGTAATATCTCAATGATCACTATCACTTTATCACATGTTGTTACTAAGCAATAGTATATGTTTATGACTTTATTTTACAAATTGATGCACGTTACTCATGCATTTCTGTTGTTCCGTTTCTGTCTGTTTCTGTCTGTTGTGGGACAGCGCTGGGATCGCAAGACAGGAAAAATGTTGAGCCCGGTAGTAGTTCATGCAGTACCCGGATTTATTGCTGAAAACACAGCGATGGCACAAGATGCCGGAATCCGGCCCCTGGAGCTCTTCACCTGTCCGGTCGTTAGATGCTGCTGCTTCAGGCCAAAACTGTCCACAGGGACCCCGCCCTGTCTCCTAACCATGCTTTTAACCCCGTGACTCCTTCAGGGAAACCTGCAAGACCTGGAGCAGAGGGAGTGGACCATCCCTCTTTCCTACACCCTATACCACGCTCAATATGTGACAGTGCGCATTCTGGGAGAGCCATAGCGCCCCTCGCATATGATCCCCCGCACTGTCTCACACTGTCTATAAATACGTTGTACATAGTGACCATAAAGATGCCCAAAAGACAAATGCCCACAGGGTTGAAGTTAGGATTAGGGTTAGATGTTAGGGATTAGGGTTGGGTTAGGGGTTAGGGTTCCCTGTTGGCCTTTTTCATTGTGGGCATTTTTCAGGGAACAATTGTACATACAGTTGCGCACAAACATTTACATACCCCGGCAGATTATTGCTTTCTTGGCCTTTTTGTCAGAGAATATGAATGATAACACAAAAACTTTTTTCCACTTATGGTTAGTGGTTGGGTGAAGCCATTTATTGTCAAACTACTGTGTTTTCTCTTTTTAAATCATAATGACAACCAAAAACATCCAAATGACCCTGATTAGTATGCGCGAGCACTAAAATGCTCGGGAGCATATTGAGATGCTCGGGTGCTCGACCAGAGCACCGAGCTCAATGTTAACCTATGGGAAACCCGACTATTTTTTCCGGCGGTACCCCGGCAGCCTGTATAAATCCTAAAAATGTCACAAAAGTATAAGAACAGTGCTGAAATGACATGGGAACAGCATGGGGAAGACCCCTGTAAGCATTTCTGACTCCCAGGTCACTGTGGTGAACAATGTTGTCTGAGTATTACGCTACTGTTACGGACTCACAATAAAACGTCCAAAAACGAAATCAAAATGGATTTTCCTGGGGAAAATGTTAAGGGCTCATACTCACTTCTGAGGCAGTGTTGGTGTATTATAATTTTTTTTTCTTACATTAAAGATTAAAAAAAAAAAATTGGGAGGCACTCCGATGCCCCTATTAAGAGATTATTAATACAAAAGTCCAGCAGGACATCATATTTTTAGTGCTCAATTAACAAGCAGGAATAACCAGAAAAGGAATTGATAGCACAAACTTAAGACTTTATTTGCTGATAGCATATAAAAGGAGAACAAGTAAGAAGGGTAATATAGATACAAGTGGGTCTTCCATAGTGATGGGCGAATCCTAAATTACTCGGAATCGCTTGACTCTAGCGAGTCCGAGCCCGGGACTCGCTACTCGTTGCGAGTCTAGCGAGTCCAATGTTAATGAATGGGGAAGCGAGTAATAGCGAGTAGTGTGAGATTTACAAATCGCAGATGTGTCTTGGAAGCTTCAGCCTGAAGCAATCCTAGTTTTGTCATTTATTTGCATTGCTCGTTTACTTTGTAAGTAATCGCTGACTCGCACAGATAAGATCCTGTCTCCTCTGTACAGGCTGCCAGCTCCAGGGTCCTAGAGCCCGCCTGCTGCCTGATGTAGCAGTGCTGAGATTGTTCTCAGTCTGCTCATTCCCTGTGTACAGACATGAATGTCTGTGCACAGAGATGATGTAGCAGAGCTGAGATTGTTCTCAGTCTGCTTATTCCCTGTGCATAGACATCTATATCTAAGCACAGGGGATGTAGCAGAGAGGACATCGCGTTTTGGACTGCGTCGGACGGAAGAGGATTTTTTTAATTAAAGATGGAGTCCCTAATGGCTTTTTTTTTTATTTCTAATAAAAAATTTTCCTTGTGTTGTGTTTTTTTTAAAACAATTTAATAGAAATTCATGGCGGTCATGTCTAATATTGGCGTGACCGCCATAAATTTCGGGCTTAGGGTCAGCTGATAATACAAAGCTGGCCCTAACCTCTATTACCCAGCGTGCCACCGCTACCAGGGCCGCTGGAAGAGCGGGGTTCAGCGCCAGAGGATGGCGCTTCAATGAACGCGCCATCTTCTGGGGCGGCTGCGGGCTGCAATTTGCAGCGGGGGGTGCCCAGAAAGCTTGGGCATCCCTGCGCTGCGGATTCCAGCCCCCAGCTGCTTAGCTGTACCTGGCTAGACATAGAAATTGCGCGGAGCCCCACGCATTTTTTTTTAATTATTTCATGAAATTCTGAGATTCTGACTCTGAGACTCTGACTCTGAAATTCATGAAATAATAATAAAAAAATGCGTGGGGCTCCGCGCAATTTCTATGTCTAGCCAGGTACAGCTAAGCAGCTGGGGGCTGGAATCCGCAGCGCAGGGATGCCCAAGCTTTCTGGGCACCCCCCGCTGCAAATTGCAGCCCGCAGCCGCCGCAGAAGATGGCGCGTTCATTGAAGCGCCATCCTCTGGCGCTGAACCCCGCTCTTCCAGCGGCCCTGGTAGCGGTGGCACGCTGGGTAATAAAGAGGTTAGGGCCAGCTTTGTATTATCAGCTGGCCCTAAGCCCGAAATTTATGGCGGTCACGCCAATATTAGACATGACCGCCATGAATTTCTATTAAATTGTTTTAAAAAAAACACAACACAAGGAAAATTTTTTATTAGAAATAAAAAAAAAAAGCCATTAGGGACTCCATCTTTAATTAAAAAATCCTCTTCCGTCCGACGCAGTCCAAAACGCGATGTCCTCTCTGCTACATCCCCTGTGCATAAATATAGATGTCTATGCACAGGGAATAAGCAGACTGAGAACAATCTCAGCTCTGCTACATCATCTCTGTGCACAGACATTCATGTCTGTACACAGGGAATGAGCAGACTGAGAACAATCTCAGCACTGCTACATCATCTCTGTGCACAGACATTCATGTCTGTACACAGGGAATGAGCAGACTGAGAACAATCTCAGCTCTGCTACATCATCTCTGTGCACAGACATTCATGTCTGTACACAGGGAATGAGCAGACTGAGAACAATCTCAGCACTGCTACATAATGTCTGTGAGCAGGCGGGCTCTAGGACCCTGGAGCTGCACAGAGAAGACAGCTGGACTCGGCTCGCAAAGAAACAGCAGTTATCTGCGAGTTTCCCTGCTATCACTGGCACAGTAGCCAGTGATTACTCGCACGAGTCTAATGCAAACAATGGCAATCCTAGTTTTGTCAGCGTTTCTGACAAAACTAGGATTGATATTGATTTGCATTGGACTCGTGCTAGTAATCACTGGGAAACTCGCAGAGTACCGAGTCCTGCGAGTCCCTTACTACTCGCCGAGTAACGAGTCCTAGCGAGTAGATTCGCCCATCCCTAGTCTTCCATAGTGTTGCCCTATGCAGGCTGCCAAAAATTGGGAGGCACTCCGATGCCCTTTTGAAGACACGTGGAGGAGGACTTCATTAAATAATGTTCCAATTATTAGAAAGTGGGTCTTCCATAGTGTTGCCCTATGCAGGCTGCCAAAAATTAGGAGGCACTCCGATTCCTCCTTTAAGAGACATGGAGGAGGGCCTCATTAAATGTTGTATGTTCCCATTATTAGGAAGTGGGTCTTCCATAGTATTGCCCTATGCAGGCTGCCTAAAATTGGGAGACACTCCAATGCCCCTTTTAAGAGACGTGGAGGAGGGCCTGATAAAAACAACATTTCCATTACAAAGGAATGGGTCTCATATACTTGTAATGCCCTTGCACTAAGTATGGATTGAAACGTTTACCCCTGGGGGTATACATGAATATACTATCTAACTTTTTTGGGTTACGGGCATCATAAACACACTTTAAAAATATTATGTCGGTGTTGCATCATGGACTAGGGTCACCCTGGTGATATGGTGGGAGGATGAGGAGAAGGAGGAGGACTAGAGCAAATGGCCAAAATCAGGAAGCGTATGGTGCACATTGGCACAAATGACAAAGTTAGAGGTAGGTGGAAGGTCCTTAAAGATGATTTCAGGGAATTAGGCTGCAAGCTTATGGCAAGGACCTCCAAGGTAGTATTCTCTGAAATACTGCCTGTACCACGTGCCACACCAGAGAGGCAATGGGATATTAGGGAGATAAATAAGTGGCTCAGGAATTGGTGTAGGAAGGAGGGGTTTGGGTTCCTGGAGAACTGGGCCGACTTCTCTGTTGGCTACAGGTTCTATGCTAGGGACGGGCTGCACCTCAATGGGGAGGGTGCAACTGTGCTGGGGGAGAAAATGGCTAGAAGGTTGGAGGAGTGTTTAAACTAGGGATTGGGGGGAGGGTATTCATTGTACAGGAGGGGACGATAGTGTAAATAGTAACCTGGGCACAAATAATGAAATTGGGGGGTGGCATACGGGGTGAGGTTAGAATAGTCAATATAGTAAAAAGGAATAGAGGTAAAGAGAGATGCATAAAGTGCATGTACACTAATGCCAGAAGCCTCACCAACAAAATTGAGGAATTAGAATAAATTTTGTTGGAATATAATTATGACATGGTTGGGATTTCGGAGACATGGCTGGACGAGAGCCATGACTGGGCTGTTCATTTACAGGGCTATAGTCTGTTCAGAAATCACCGTACAAATAAGCGAGGGGGGGGAGTGTTTATATGTAAAATCATCCTTAAAACCCATCCTGCATGATAATATACTGTATGTGAATCTAATGAAAATATAGGGTCCCTATGGGTGGAGATAAGGGGAGGGGTAAAAATAATAAATCACTGATAGGGGTTTGTTATAAGTCCCCAACAATAATGGAAGTGGAGGAGAATTATTATTATTATTATTTATTTATATAGCGCCATTGGGTTCCATGGCGCTTTACATGAGGATGAGGGAGACAAGAACAAGTACACTAAATCTAGGCGATCAGGACGTACAGGTACAGGAGGGGCAGGGACCCTGTCCACGAGGGCTCACAGTCTATGAATATCCTCATAAAGCAAATAGATGAAGCAGCGACTCAGGGAGAAGTCATTATTATGGGGGACTTCAACTACCCTGAAATACATTGGGGTACAGAAACCTGCAGTTCCAGCAAAGGTAATAGGTTTTTGACAACTATGAGAGACAATTACCTTTCACAGCTGGTTCAGGACCCAACAAGAAGGGGGGCACTGCTGGACCTAATATTAACCAACATGCCGGACCGCATTTCAAATATACGGGTTGGAGGTCACTTGGGTAATAGTGATCACAAAATAATACGTTTTCAGATATCCTTTAATAAGATGTGTAGTAGAGGGGCTACAAGGACACTAAACTTCAGGAAGGCAAATTTCCAATGATTGAGAGATGATCTAAGTGCAATAAACTGGGACGATGTTCTAAGTCATAAAAGTACACAAAACAAATGAGAGATGAAAAGCCTGCGCACCGTGTTCCAACGCCGCCACAAGAAGTGGATGGAGGCACGGTCCGGGGCTGGAGGTGAGGAAGTCCCAAGGCCCACTCTATGGTACTATGACCTCCTCACCTTCACCCTGGGCCAAGAAGGGCCACAGGAAACATGGTGCAGCTGGCGTCATTCGCAACCATCTGTAGGCCCAGCCGAAGACCCTGCCCTGTCACAGGAGGTGGGTAATTGTGTTGGTGTGTTTGACTTACTCCCCATGATTTTAGCATAGATGTGATTTTCAGCATGCATGTCCTCTTCACTCTTGGGCTTCTGTTCTGTAACCACTGAGCCACCGTACAGTGCTAACCACTGAGCCACCATACTGTGCTAACCACTGAGCCACCATGTAGTGCTAACCATTGAGCCACCATAGCCACCATACAATGCTAACCATTGAGCCACCTTACAGTGCTAACCACTGAGCCACCGTACAGTGCTAACCACTGAGCCACCACACAGTGCTAACCACTGAGCCATCATACAGTGCTAACCACTGAGCCACCGTACAGTGCTAACCTCTGAGCCCCCATACAGTGCTAACCACTGAGCCAACGTACTGTGCTAACCACAGAGCCACCATACAGTGCTAACCACTGAGCCACCATACTGTGCTAACAACTGAGCCACCATATACAGTGCTAACTACTGAGCCACCATACTGTGCTAACCACTGAGCCACCATATACAGTGCTAACCACTGAGCCACCATACTGTGCTAACCACTGAGCCATCATACTGTGCTAACCACTGTGCCACCACATACAGTGATAACCACTGGGCCACCATATATAGTGCTAACCACTGAGCCACCATATACAGTGCTAACCACTGAGCCGCCATACTGTGCTAACCACTGAGCCACCATACTGTGCTAACCACTGTGCCACCACATACAGTGCCAATGACTCACCGTGGCCGGGGACTACAGGCAGTAGCTTCTTCCTCCTTGTCACGGATTGACCGCGCCTGCCGGTAGTGGGGCCCGGTTGAGTGCAGATCAAAAGAGTTGAAGACGTCTTGCGGGAACAGATTAAGGGGTTAATTTATTCGTGACGCCACCTATGAGTAGTTCGGTGAGTCTTACCGACTCTGCGGGACCTCCGGGGGATGGATAGCAGCAAGATGGAACGCTCCCCACAGGCTGAGCGGTGATCCCCGGAGGCTGGAGCTGCTCAAGATGTTGTGCGGCAGCTGCGGTTACCTTGAAGTGCGGACAGACAGTTCGTAAGGATGCACGGACACTGTAAGTCTCTGTAACGGGTCTTTACTGTAACTAGCAAGCAGTACATGGCATACAGTTAACGGGTAGTGGACCGGGTGGACTCAGCAGTGATAGGTGTCCCTCAGAGATCCGCGGTGTTCCTCCATTCTAGCTAAGTATTTGCCTTTGTCGCCCAGGAATACCAGAACGGGTATGGGGAGGCTGCTTCAATGCCCTATCCAAAGTATACGTGATGGATGTTTTGGGGAGCCTTGGATCCCTCGGTGGGTACACCGCTGGCTAGACGACTGGAATTTGGCGGGTGGTGGGGTGCTCCTGTGAAGCTGCTCCTCCACTCTTCTGGTTCGCGTAGCAGAGCTGAACTGCTGCTAGCTTCGGTACCAGCAAACCGGCTGTATAAGGGCGCGGGGTAGTTTTGGACCCGCATTTGGATGCCCAAGTTCGGTTAGTGATGCACCGGGAGTAATGGTGCTCAACCGTGGTAAGGGTGAGGAGATGGCCGGTAGAAGGTGGCCAGGGGCTGCACCGACTGTGCAACCCCCTCTCCTAGGTTGCAGAGCTGGAAGTCTGCAGAGGTCTTCTAAGTTGCTGTTGCTTCTCCAGACCCGAGACTAGAACTCTCTAAGCTGGACTAAACTTTCTACTACACACTACCCTTGCACTCCGCCCACCAGGACCTGGATTGGTCCCCTCTACTAGTGTTGCATGCAGGGTATGAATCTCTGAGTTAACCATATAACTACTGGGTCAGAGAATATTGCTGCTGCATTTATGGCTGCAATACCCTCCTGTGACGCACTCGTTGCGGGGCGCCACACCAACCACTGAGCCACCATAGAGTGCTAACCACTGAGTCACCATATACAGTGCTAACCATTGAGTCACATTACTGTTCTAATTATTGAGCCACCATATACAGGGCCAACTACTGAGCCACTATAGAGTGCTAACCACTTAGGCTCCCTATACAGTGCTAAGTACTGAGCCAGCTTATACTGTGCTAACCACTGAGCCCCCGTATACTCTGCTAACCACTAAGCCCCTGTATACTCTGCTAACCACTGAGCCACCGTATACTCCGATAACCACTGAGCCGCCATAAAGTCTGATAACCACTGAGCCCCATATACTCTGCTAACCACTGAGCCGCCATATACTCTGCTAAGCACTCTGCTGCGGGCAGGAGGGGGTCGGGGAACAGCGTCCGGGCAGGAGGGGCCCCCCTCCCCCTCCTGCCCGCACCCGGGGGCTGTTCCCCGGCCCCCTCCTGCCTGCACCTGGCCGCTGTTCCCCGGCCCCCTCCTGCCCACAACAGGTCGCTGTCCCCTGGCCCACTCCTGCCCACACCCGGCCACTCTTACCCGGTCCCTTCCTGCCCACACCTGGCTGCTGCACACCGGTACTGCTGTAGGTATCTACTATATAATTGTCTACCCCTGTCTGTTTGTCTGTAACGCAAATCCTGCGTTGCTGATTGGTTAGGCCAGCCGCCCACGACCAATCAGCAACAGGGACAGTTCGCCCGCAAATTGGCACGCCATTTCAACCACGCTTCGCTGATTGGTTGCGCCTGGCCAGTTGCCAGCAAACAGCGATATTGGCGCAGGATTTAAACCCATCTTTGCTTTGCATTATTCTTAAATCTGATTATTCTTAGATCTTCATAAATAAACTACATACATATTCTAGAATACTCGATGCATTAGAATCAGGTCACCATCTAGTAAAGATATAAATTCTAATTTTTTTGTGAAGAATCAACAACAAGTAGGACACATTCGTGAAGTGGAATGAAATTTATTGGATATTTGAAACTTTTTTAACAAATAAAAAACTGAAAAGTGGGGCTGGCAATATTATTCTGCCCCTTTACTTTCAGTGCAGCAAACTCACTCCAGAAGTTCAGTGAGGATCTCTGAATGATCCAATGTTGTCCTAAATGACTGGTAATGATAAATAGAATCCACCTGTGTGTAATCAAATCTCTGTATAAATGCACCTGCTCTGTGATAGACTCAGGGTTCTGTTTCAAGTGCAGAGAGCATCATAAAGACCAAGGAACACACCAGGCAGGTCCGAGATACTGTTGTGGCAAAGTTTAAAGCCAGATTTGGATACAAAAAGGATCCCAAGTTTTAAACATCTCGAGGAGCACTGTGCAAGTGATCATATTGAAATGGAAGGAATATACACTGCAAATCTACCAAGACCCGGCTGTCCCTCTAAACTTTCATCTCAAACAAGGAGAAGACTGATCAGAGATGCAGCCAAAAGGCCTATGATCACTCTGGATGAACTGCAGAGATCTACAGCTGAGGTGGGAGAGTCTGTCCACAGGACAACAATCAGTCGTACACTGTACAAATCTGGCCTTTATGGAAGAGTGGCAAGAAGAAAGCCATATCTCAAAGATATCCATAAAAAGTCTGGTTTGAAGTTTGTCACAAGCAACCTGGGAGACACCAAACATGTGGAATAAGGGGCTCTGGTCAGATGAAACCAAAATCAAACTTTTTGGCCACAATGCAAAACGATATGTTTGGCTTAAAAGCAGCACAGCTCATCACCCTCAAAACACCATCCCCATTGTCAAACATGGTGGTGGCAGCATCTTGGTTTGGGCATGCTTTTCTTCAGCAAGGACAGGGAAGATGGTGAAAATTAATGAGAAGATGGATGGAGCCAAATACAGGACCATTCTGGAAGAAAACCTGCTGGAGTCTGCAAAATACCTGAGACTGGGACGGAGATTTATCTTCCAACAAGACAATGATCGCAAACATAAAACAAAATCTACAATGGAATGGTTCAAAAATAAACATATCCAGGTGTTAGAATGGCCAAGTCACAGTCCAGACCTGAATCCAATCGAGAATTTGTGGAAAGAGCTGAAAACTGCTGTTCAGAAACGCTCTCCATCCAACTTCACTGAGCTCCAGCTGTTCTGCAAGGAAGAATGGGCAAGAATTTCAGTCTCTCGATGTGTATATATGTGAATATCCAATAAATTTCGTTCCACTTCACGATTGTGTCCCATTGTTGTTGATTCTTCACAAAAAATTAGAATTATATCTTTATGTTTGAAGCCTGAAATGTGGCGAAAGGTTGAAAGGTTCAAGGGGGCCAAATACTTTCACAAGGCACTATACCTGACCGCACGGGCAGCACTAGTCATGTGATCACTAACTGACCAATAGAGCTCAGCCTAATGTGCCATCTATGTGTGTATATATATATATATATATATATATATATAATAATATATATATATATATAATAACATTGGTAATAGCTGTGTGCTGCAAGGAATTTTTTCTAGTTTATATGTTTCTGCGTCTCTGCATGCACCAGTTCACACTGGTCTGTGAGTGCTGTGCAGCTTTTTTCATTATATATATTCTATAGAGTTGCAGATACTCTGCTGCAATTGCACCCTCATCGCTGACAGGTGATGGAGGGTATAGATGGAGTCTGCCCACCGAGAGGTGGGGGAGCGGAAAAGGAGGACTTGGGTGCCAGCATAGGACTCGTCGTGCCTGAAGTCACTTTGTCGCAGTCGACGAGCAAACAGACCTTGGCCAATGTTTGTACTAAGAACTTCAGAATTAAAAGATAAGATTTTGAGTTTTTTCAGAAAAACGTAAGTTTTTTAACTTTTTTCTCAAACACATGGCTTATAGCATTATACAACATTGGTAATAGCTGTGTGCTGCAAGGAATTTTTTCTAGTTTATATGTTTCTGCGTCTCTGCATGCACCAGTTCACACTGGTCTGTGAGTGCTGTGCAGCTTTTTTCATTATATATATATATATATATACAGTTAGGGCCAGAAATATTTGGACAGTGACACAAGTTTTGTTATTTTAGCTGTTTACAAAAACATGTTCAGAAATACAATTATATATATAATATGGGCTGAAAGTGCACACTCCCAGCTGCAATATGAGAGTTTCCACATCTAAATCGGAGAAAGGGTTTAGGAATCATAGCTCTCTAATGCATAGCCTCCTCTTTTTCAAGGGACCAAAAGTAATTGGACAATGGACTCTAAGGGCTGCAATTGACTCTGAAGGCGTCTCCCTCGTTAACCTGTAATCAATGAAGTAGTTAAAAGGTCAGGGGTGGATTCCAGGTGTGTGGTTTTGCATTTGGAAGCTGTTGCTGTGACCAGACAACATGCGGTCAAAGGAACTCTCAATTGAGGTGAAGCAGAACATCCTGAGGCTGAAAAAAAAGAAAAAATCCATCAGAGAGATAGCAGACATGCTTGGAGTAGCAAAATCAACAGTTGGGTACATTTTGAGAAAAAAGGAATTGACTGGTGAGCTTGGGAACTGTAAAAGGCCTGGGCATCCACGGATGACAACAGTGGTGGATGATCGCCGCATACTTTATTTGGTGAAGAAGAACCCGTTCACAACATCAACTGAAGTCCAGAACACTCTCAGTGAAGTAGGTGTATCTGTCTCTAAGTCAACAGTAAAGAGAAGACTCCATGACAGTAAATACAAAGGGTTCACATCTAGATGCAAACCATTCATCAATTCAAAAATAGACAGGCCAGAGTTAAATTTGCTGAAAAACACCTCAAGAAGCCATCTCAGTTGAAATGTATTCTATGGACAGATGAGACAAAGATCAACCTGTACCACAAGATGGAAGAAAAAAGTTTGGAAGAAAGGAACGGCACATGATCAAGGCACACCACATCTCTGTAAAACATGTGGAGCAACGTGATGGCATGGGCATGCATGGCTTCAATGGCACTGGGTCACTTGTGTTATTGATGACATACAGCAGACAAGAGTAGCCGATGAATTGAAGTGTACGGATATACTTTCAGCCAGATCAGCCAAATGCTGCAAAGTTGATTGGACGGCGCTCATAGTACAGATGGACAATGACCAAGCATACAGCCAAGCTACCAGATTCATGAGTGCAAAAAAGTGAACATTCTGCAATGGCAAGTCAATCCAGATCTAACCATTGAGATGCATTCACTTGCTCAATCCAGACTTAAGACGAAAGACCACAAACAAGCAAGACCTGAAGCTGCGGCTGTAAAGCTGGCAAAGCATTAAGAAGGAGGAAACCCAGCGTTTGGTGATGTCAGGGTTCCAGACTTAAGGCAGTGATTGCTCCAAGGATTCGCAACAAAATAATGAAAAAAAATATTTTGTTTGGGTTATGTTTATTTGTCCAATTACTTTTGACCTCCTAAAATGTGGAGTGCTTGTAAAGAAATGTGTACAATTCCTACATTTTCTATCAGATATTTTTGTTCAACCCTTCAAATTAAACGTTACAATCTGCACTTGAATTCTGTTGTAGAGGTTTCATTTCAAATCCAATGTGGTGGCATGCAGAGACCAACTCGCGAAAATTGTGTCACTGTCCAAATATTTATGGCCCTAACTGTATATAAATATTATAATATATATAATTATATATATATATATAAAATACAAAATAAAGGACTGCAGCACTCTTCTTTGTGAAACAACCGCCTTTATTCGGCCATCAGGTGGGTGGTGACAACGTTCCCGGGATCCTGTCCCTTTCTCTGTGGCTAGAGAAAGGGACAGGATCCCGAAACGTTGTCACCACCCACGTGATGGCTGAATAAAGGCGGTTGTTTCACAAAGAAGAGTGCTGCAGTCCTTTATTTTGTATACTTATACAGCAAGAAGGAGACGAGCTGTGATGCTGAGCACCAAGGGGAGCTGTGCTGCACCAATATACTAATCTATATATATATAGAATATATATATTGTATTGTAGATTTAATTAAACTATTATATTATTCATTATTATATTAAAATTATACATATAATATAGTATATTTTATTTTTCATTCTGATCATTAAAAAATACGTTGGAAACTTTTATCTTGACAAAGTGCCAGAAAAGTAGAGTAATAATGTTATAGACATGTAGACATGTGTAGTTTAGAAAATACAGGAGAAATGGTTGTGTGACCTTCTGTATATGACAACTCTAAATAAGTGCATCATGTAAGCTAAACAACTTGAAATTGGTATAAGGTGGTGTGCCCAATATTAAGTATGGTATAAGGTGGTATGCCCAATATTAAGTATGTTATAAGGTGGTATGCCCAATATTAAGTATGGTATAAGATGGTATGCCCAATATTAAGTATGGTATAAGATGGTATGCCCAATATTAAGTATGGTATAAGGTGGTGTGCCCAATATTTTAGGTTCTTATACTATTGGCGCAATCTGCTCCAAATTTGCTCAAGTATATGTAAAGTATAGCTCCCGCCTTAATGATCAGTGGACTCGCAACTAGTCTACTATATAATCACAAATAATGTTTGTTACAGACTTCCGGGGATTATGTCGATATCCCACAATGCACCGCTGATCTCCCGACGGTAGCCACCGGTCACCTCCCGTGCCTCGGAGCACGTCGCTGAAGCAGCCGGGAGACGAGCGCCGCGCGCAGTGCTCATCTCCCGGCTGCACGGAGCGGAAGTGCCCCGACCGCCATATTGGAACACCCAAGTTACGGGTATTCCGATATGGCAGCCGGGATTCAAATCTCCCGCCAAAGCCGGGGTCATGTGCCGAGAGCGCTGATTGCTAAAGCCGGGGTCACGCGCTCTTGGCGCGTGATTTGAATCCCGCTCCGCTCAGCCAATGAGCTGAGCGGGATTCAAATCTCCCGTCAAGGTGCGAGGTGCCTCGCTGATTGGTCGTGGCGCGGTCAGCGGCGACAAATTAGCATGCCGCGATTTAAGTCAAGCGCCGAGAGCGCTGATTGGTCGCCGCTAACCGTGGCGACCAATCAGTGAAGCAGCGCTCAGTGTATTTTAAATCTGGCGCCAAGGCGCGCGCCGCTTCTGTGATTGGTTGGCGGCGACCAATCAGAGATGCGGCGCGCGCCTTGGCGCCACATATAAAATATGCTGAGCACCGCTTCTCTGATTTTTCGCCGCACGGCCTGCGGCAACCAATCGAAGAAGCGTCTTGCGCCTTGGTGGGAGATATGAATTCATGTCTAATGCCAAGGCGCGAGCCGCGAGCGCTGATTGGTCGCCGTGGTCAACGGCGACCAATCAGCAAAGCAGCGCGGTATTGGCGGGAGATTTAAAGCTGGCTTAGTGGTTAGCACTGTATATGGTGGCTCAGTGGTTAGCACTCTATGGTGCCTCAGTGGTTAGCACGGAATGGTGGCTCAGTGGTCAGCACTGTATGTTGACTCAGTGGTTAGCACTGTATGCTGGCTCAGTGGCTAGCACTGTATAGTGACTCAGTGGTTAGCACTGTATGGTGGCTCAGTGGTTAGCACTGTATATGGTGTCTCAGTGGTTAGCATTGTATGGTAGCTCAGTGGTTAGCACGGAATGGTAGCTCAGTGGTTAGCACTGTTTGGTGGCTCAGTGGTTAGCACTCTATATGGTGGCTCAGTGGTTACCACTGTGTGGTGGCTCAGTTGTTAGCACTGTATATGGTGGCTCAGTGGTTAGCACTGTATATTGTGGCTCAGTGGTTAGCACTGTATGCTGACTCAGTGGTTAGCACTGTATATGGTGGCTCAGTGGTTAGCACTGTATGGTAGCTCAGTGGTTAGCACTGTATGGTGGCTCAGTGGTTAGCACTGTATATGGTGGCTCAGTGGTTAGCACTGTATGGTAGCTCAGTGGCTAGCACGGAATGGTGGCTCAGTGGTTAGCACTGTATGGTGGCTCAGTGGTTAGCACTGTATATGGTGGCTCAGTGGATAGCACTGTGTGGTGGGTCAGTGGTTAGCACTGTATATGGTGGCTCCGTGGTTACCACTGTGTGGTGGCTCAGTGGTTAGCACTGTATATGGTAGCTCAGTGGTTAGCACTGTATGCTGACTCAGTGGTTAGCACTGTATGTTGGCTCAGTGATTAGCACTGTATGGTGGCTCAGTGATGGGGGCAGGCACATGGGAGGCAGAAGGCACAGAGGAGGCAGGGGGACAGGGGAGGCAGAAGGCACAGGGGTAGGCAGAGTCATAGGGAGAGACAGCGCACACAGGGGCTGAGAGCACACAGAGCAGAGAGAAAGGCACAAGTAAGACAGAGCGCACAGGGGAAGAGACCGCACAGAGGAGAAAGCGCACAAGGGGACACAGGCACAGAGACTGCCCTCCCGATGTAATAGCATTGGGCCTTTTTCTAGTAACCATATAATCACCAGGCCTAGAGGGCAGTGGTGTAGATTTAAGCTTATGTGCTCAAAATCTACAATAGAATCCCTGTCTACAGGTACATCTCAATGAATTAGAATATCATCAAAAAGTTATTTCAGTAAATCAATACAAAAAGTGAAACACATATATTATATACAGTGCCCACCCCCCTAGAGACATGCTACCCACTCACGTGGGCATGTAATGTGTTAATAACCCCTGTACAGTAAGCCGGCTATTGTCGGCTCTGTACAATTTTCTGAATGAAGCCACGGGTCTCCTGTCAGCTGCGCGCATACTATACGTAATGTACGTATAGTATGTGCCGCTGTCCGAGGTCCTGTAGGCATTTACATTAGATCTATGGGCAGCGCACCGCCATAGATCTACTGTAAATGCCTACATGACCCTGGACAGCGGCACATACTATACGTACATTACGTATAGTATGCACGCAGCTGACAGGAGACCCGTGGCTTCATTCAGAAAATTGTACAGAGCTGACAGGAGTTGGCTTATTGTACATGAGTTATTAACACATTACATGCGCACCTGAGTGAGCAGCATGTCTCTAGGGGGCGTGGGCACCCCCTAGAGACATGATGGCCACAATTATTATTAATATTTAAGCTTTTTTAACAGTGTTAATACTTTGCTCATCCCTGCAGCAGCAGGGATGACCAAACTGTACGGTAACCGGACTGCTCCGGATTACACATCCGGAGCAATCCGGTTACCGGATTGCAGCTTCAGTCACACATTTTGCAAAATGTGTGGGAAGCCAATTGCGTTCACTGCATCTGGATGCGGTGAACGCAATTTCATTAACATATGTGACCCTAGCCATATTGAGATGCACCTGTATCATTGGTCAATAATAGCTTTGGTCTTCACATATGGGACAATGGTAACTTTTGGGCCCTGCTATATTAAAGACCGTAGGTGTGACTGTGACTCCTCTACTAACTAAAGATTTTTTTCATATTTTGCTTTTTGGCAATCATAACTCTTTTAATGTCTTATACTAACATAGCTATATATGGTTTGTTGTATGCAGGACAAATTGTACTTTTTCTTAGAACTGTTCTGGTGCAGGGCTGGAGGTCCGGTGCCTAGGGCGGCAGGTGGCCGGTGGCAGCACTGACCACAGCTAAAAGTAATGACATATTTATTTTTCTACAAGCCTTCTGACTGACTCACGTTTGCCAAGAGAGAAGGGACCAAACAGTGAGAGTAGTGTGGAGTCCAGAGAGTGGAGAGAGCTCATCTTCTTCCTACTCTCTGCTTAGTGTACATGGTGCTGATTGGCAGGACAACAGTCAGCAGGGCGGCTCCACCAGTCAGTGAGCTATTTGGACACTATCATAATGTGAGAAGTACCACAGCTCTTGTGACTGCCTCCATATGGGACCCTATACCAAAGCTGTCCAAAATATTAGTAAAGCACTTACACTGGACTGGAATCTTCGTGTATTTGAAAAATGTGAAAGAACATTATAATAGGAAAATGGGTGTGGGGGTGCGGAAAGGGGGAGTGGGTATGGGAGTGCCAGACACACCAAGCATAAGTTTGCTGAGAGGAGACAATCAGTACTGTAATACATTTACACTATATATTGTGTGAACAGCTACCAAGGTTTGCCTCAATCAAAACAGAAGGAATAGCAATCTAAACCAAGTGTGCAAAGCACAGAGGGGGTCAGCCACAAAACAAGACGAGCCATCACTGCCTGAGGATAGCATGCAATGTAAAGCATGTGACTGCACATATTTATCCCAAACTCTATTTATATTAAAAAAAAAATTGAGATTTATAGCAAATAATTGATCAATCTTTTGACCCCCCCCTTTGTTTGCTACATCTAGTATTCATCATCAAGTCTTCTAGGCATGGAATGAACACATTTGTGACATATTGAACCTTCTATCATTTTCCATTCTTGATGAAGTACCTCCTTTGGAGTTTGGATGTTGGATGGAGAGTGATGACAATTTGTCTCTTCAGAATTCACCATACGTGTTAGGCGGCCGTCACACGCTACAATATTGCGAGCGATATTGTTAGCGATCACGTGCACGCGTGATCGCTAACGATATCGCTCACATCGCTGGTGAGCTGTCACACAGACAGACTCAACAGCGATGTGGAGCAGCGAGATCGCTGGTAACTATGGTACACATCGGGTTACTAGGCGCTGCGCGGCGCTTAGTAACCCGCCGTTTACCATAGATACCATCTCCCAGCATAGGCTCTGCCACTGGGAGATGGATCATCGTGGTGTCACACACCACGATGAAGCAGATTGAACAAGCGATGATCGCTTGATATGAGCTCCGGCTCTCATATCTGCGATGTCACGATCGAGCGATTTTACATTGTAAAATCGCTTGATTGCACGCAGCGATGCACAAACGATATCGCTTAAGCGATCAAAAAGCAGATCACTTAAACGATATCGTTCGCAATATTGAACCGTGTGACGGCCGCCTTAGGTTAGGATGAGGACAGGAGACACTCGGACACTGAATCATTTTATCCTGTTCTTTGCCAGAAATGTAATGTTGAAAACGTGCACGTCTACCAAGTGCATGGAGTGACGGGAGCATCCTCTTGTTCAATGTAGAGCAGTGCATCTATGGATTTATTTATGATACTATTGATAATATGTAGCTCCCCAACATCAGCAATGTTGGTCAATCTTCTTTCCATTTGATGTAATGAAAACCTTTACTAATGTGCAATGTTACATATAAATGTATGAGCTGAGAACTTGGTCCTCTCACTTGAAGCGATGACATACTTGTTATACAATTTTCCTTATATAATACAAGTGTAAAGCAACGCTTTATCCAACAAGACACTTTGCTCTGAAGAAATATTTTGTGTTTTTGTGAATGTCAACCAAATAGATTTCTGTCATAAATAATCCTAGAGGCTCGAAAGTGGCTCCGGCTATTCCAGGAGCTGCGGTTCTCAAAGTGACAACCGATGTGACTTTCCAGGAGAGCGGCGGCACAATACGTAGTTTACACCTGTGTCTGGAGATGTCACCGTGCTCCATCAGGTTTGTCATGTGAAGCACAAATAAAGGTGACAACAGACAATAAGGAAGATTTTACAATTTCAATCACCACATACTTTTATTACTTTGTGATATATGGTGAATTCCGGCTGCAGAGAGAATGGGAACTTAACAAGTCAAATCAGATTTTTCCAATTCGCTTCATTCACATCTGCTCTTACTTAGCAATATTCACACCTCTCCGCCACCCGAATGACATCCTGTTATTTTCCACTTTCCAAGAATCGACACCTTTCATTAT
>JARQOC010000002.1:678526727-678656895 GCA_033576535.1 Allobates femoralis | reverse complement strand
GAGGAGCGGTAGACTGATTAGCCGCGAAGGCTGCAGGAGCCTGCCTGTGAAACACTCCGAACCATCCCCGCAGCCAGATCAGCCCCGCTGGCCCACCATTGCCTGATACCTCTTCACCTGATGCCCTGGGGACCCGCTCCACCCGTGGGGAGCAACACCATCATAGCTGCCATCCCATCATCCCCAGAGGTCCCGAACTGCAGCAGCGTACACCATGGGTGGTTTTATTGACCGCTCCGGGGCCACAGACTGGGTCACACACAGTGGCATCCCGATTCCCCAGACAACATCGCCATAGAAGGAGAGGCCCGGCTCTGAGTACCCAACGGCCCCCACGGAGCGAGTCATGAGCATAGATGCTCAGTGTAAAATAAGATTGGGGTGTGAACACAGGATGTGAACACACTGAAGGCTCAAAAAATGTACGTCAAAAATGCAATTGGGGTTGGGGGGGATTGAAGGTGGGGCAATGTGCAACAGGGATTTGGTAACTCTGGCTTCAGTGATCACACAGACAGCACAGAAGATTGCAGGATAAGCAGCAGGATGGCACTGGCGACCAGAGGGGTATAGAGCTCCTCTTCATTCTAGCTTCAAGGTACAAGTGGCATGCAGAGCATCTATCTATCAGCATTTTAAATTAACCCATTAGACACCAAATAATCAGAAACTATTGATCAGCCAATTGGCACCAAAAGGATTGATAAATAGCGGTGACGTCTCAATCATTCCATCCATTATGGCTGCTGTGATTGGTGTTGTCTAACAGCAAAATTACTAAAAGGACAATAATGAAAAAAAGGACCATAATAAAAACAAACTCACCATGTGCAGCCTTTATTTAATGAGGTCTGACTGCATCCTGCTAAGCGCATTTGTTGTTTCGTGGCTGCACATGGTGAGTTTGTCTCTGGCGGCACCAATCACAGCATGTGACATTGATTTTTTTTTTTACAACTTTATGATAATACATTGTGATTGGCTGGAAGTGACCGGCCAAAAACAGCGATCGCCAACACATGAGGAGGGGTGGGGGAGGTACAGCCCTCGCAGGGGGATGAGCAAGAATCGTCTGCTATCAGAACATGTGGCGGTGTACATGTGTGTTGGTTTATGGGACCGCAATTCTTGCATTGCTGTTCATGTATAGTGGATATTATGAAGAGGTTATTGAATAATGATAATGATATAACAATTTTTCTTAATATTATTAGAATATTAACATTTCATTTTATTTTACACTACGGAATTAAATAAGATTAGATACAATAGGGTTCATTTTTCTGCAGAAAAAGAACAACTCTTGTCCAAATTCGCCATTTCGTCCCATACATATTAGAATGCTGACAGACGTACAATGCTCATAACCCCATACACACGGACGTTCAGATTAGCTGAATATTAACGTTTTTATATTAAATATTGTAAGGAACCGGCTTATCTCCTGGAGAACAAAATGGCTGAGCGTTGAAATTCAAAGCTCTGGACCTTATCTTCCCCAACCTCATATGTCATGGGAGTTTCGGGATGCCTCCATACACATTAGACTGTCAGCTGATCCTGATAATATCATCAGGGTCGGAAGGCTTGAGTCTTTGTGTCTCTGCCCTTAAGGCTACACACACATCTTATATGAGCTGCATGGGAGTGTCTCACATGCATCTCACATGAGTCACGCAGCCGAGCCCCTGCCTCTCTGAACAGGAGTGTGGAGCTGACAGTGTCTCTAGGAAGCTCCACACTTCTATTCAGGGGCCAGGTGACTCATGTGAGATACATGAGAGATACGCGCATGAATCTTGCGCGGTAAAGAACGGTCTACATTTTCCTCTTTGATCTGTTTTGTGACTTTAGTGCAAAAATGTGCCCAAAAAATAATTGGCGTACAACAAATCACTCCAGGGTGCAATCTGGAGCACATTTGCCATCAGCCAAAAACATCTGGAAATCTCACAAAAAATCCATGTAAAATTGCATAATAAATGATCATAACAGTGAAAACAACGTTTATAGTCATATGCACCACATTGCTGTTATAAGTCCCAGGGTCGGCACATAATCTGAACTCACCGGCTCACATCCCGAACCTAACATGGAAGACAGCTTCTACAAATGTGTTTAATGTGTAATGGCTTATTAGAGCCCACAGCGGCTCCTCCGCTATTAAACTTGTTTTCTTCTCCTTAAAGCTCAATATTTCTTCAGCTCAACTTGATGAATTGGTAAATGGTTCTAAATCTTCCCACTCGGATACTGATTTCTGCAGCAGAAAATCTCAACATTCGTCAACTGCTGCTTCCGTGTTACATTATTACTTTGGAGAACTGATTGATTTTTTTTAGCTCATAACATTTAGGCCACGTGCACACGCTGAGTATTTGATGAGTTTTTTACCTCAGGATTTGTAGACAAAACCAGGAGTGGAGCAATCAGAGGAAAAGTATAATAGAAACAGGTCACCACTTCTGTATTTATCACCCACTGCTGGGTTTGGCTACAAATCCTGAGGTATAAAACTCATCAAATACTCAACGTGTGCACGTGGCCTTAGGCTTAAAGGGATCCTGTCACCCCCAAAACACGTCAAAAGCTATTAAAAGCTGTCCCTAGAGCATAGTAACACTTACCCTACACTCCTTTTAGCTCCTAAATGCAGCAAGTGAAATTGAAGATAAATGTTATTACAGTACCTCATTAGTGATGATAATTAGTGACTATGGTATTCATAGTGACCCTGGCAGGCGCTCCCTCTTCATGATATCACGCCTCAATAGGCGTGATCTTCAAATCACATTAAAATGCGCGCCTCCCCGCTCTCCTATGGCAGCCGGACCACTGCATTGTGCGGCTGGGTGACGCGAATCGCGTCATTTCCGGCGCCGGGTGACGTATGTACACCCGCGCCGCTGTTAGCTTCAACACCCGCACTGCGCATGCGCAGTGCGCGCTTTGAAGCTAACAGAGCGGCGCGGGTGTACATACCGTCACCCGACGCCGGAAATGACGCGATTCGCGTCACCCAGCCCCACCACAGGCCGGCCGAGAAAGCACAGAGCGGGGAGGCGCACATTTTAATGTGATTTGAAGATCAAGCCTATTGAGGCGTGATATTATGAAGAGGGACAGCCTGCCAGGGTGACTATGAATACCATAGTCACTCATTATCATCCCTAATGAGGTACTGTAATAACATTTATCTTCATTTTCACTTGCTGTATTTAGGAGCTAAAAGGAGTGTAGGGTAAGTGTGAATATGCTCTAGGGACAGCTTTTAATAGGTTTTGAGGTATTTTGGGGGTGACAGGATCCCTTTAAATAACATTATTCCCTCACAATAAAGTAAAAAAAAAAAGAAAAAACAACAATTGGGATTACAGGTCCACGAGTTGCCCCTGTCTTGTCGTGTTGTTAAAAATGTTATACTGTATAGTAAATGCTGGATGGGAACCAATATGGCCTCCAATACTGCTCCGCTTCCTTTAGCTTTGTGCATGGTCAACAAGGGAATCAGTCAAAACCTTTTATGGTGGCTTTACACCACCCGACTAATGGCGCTGAACAACTGCTAATAGGCACTGCTTGTTTGTTGATCGGTAGACATTAAATAGTCTGTTTAGATGGACTGATCCCATATCATATGCACACATAAGTAATAGAGTAGTGGACCGCCATTGTTCTCAGCTGAAGAAAAGCAGGCCCAAACCATGATGCTGCCACCACCATGTTTGACAGTGGGGATGGTGTTTTGAGGGTGATGAGCTGTGTTGCTTTTACGCCAAACATATCGTTTTGCATTGTGGCCAAAACGTTCGATTTTGGTTCATCTGACCAGAGCCCCTTATTCCACATGTTTGGTGTCTCCCAGGTGGCTTGTGGCAAACTTCAAACAAGACTTTTTATGGATATCTTTGAGAAATGGCTTTCTTCTTGCCACTCTTCCATAAAGGCCAGATTTGTGCAGTGTACCACTGATTGTTGTCCTATGGACAGACTCTCCCACCTCAGCTGTAGATCTCTGCAGTTCATCCAGAGTGATCATGGGCCTTTTGGCTGCATCTCTGATTAGTCTTCTCCTTGTTCGAGATGAAAGTTTAGAGGGACGGCCGGGTCTTGGAAGATCTGCAGTGGTCTGATACTCCTTCCATTTCAATATGATCGCTTGCACAGTGCTCCTTGAGATGTTTAAAACTTGGGAAATCTTTTCGTATCCAAATCCGCCTTTAAACTTTGCCACAACAGTATCTCGGACCTGCCTGGTGTGTTCCTCGGTCTTCATGATGCTCTCTGCACTTGAAACAGAACCCTGAGACCATCACAGAGTAGGTGCATTTATACAGAGACTTGATTACACACAGGTGGATTCTATTTATCATTACCAGTCATTTAGGACAACATTGGATCATTCAGAGATCCTCACTGAACTTCTGGAGTGAGTTTGCTGCACTGACAGTAAAGGGGCCGAATAATATTGCACGCCCCACTTTTCAGTTTTTTATTTATTAAAAAGGTTTAAAATATCCAATAAATTTCGTTCCAGTTTACGATTGTGTCCCACTTGTTGTTGATTCTTTACAAAAAAATCTGAATTTATATCTTTATGTTTGAAGCCTGAAATAATGTGTCAAAAGGTTGAATAGTTCAAGTGGGCCAAATACTTTCACAAGGCACTGTATATATATATATATATATATATATATGGCACCCCCCGTCCACTCTCTGTTCCCTCTCTGCTATCTTCTTCCCTCTTGTGCTGTCTCCTTTGAGCTGTCTCCCCTCGTGTGCTCTTTCACCCCCACTGTGAGCTCTCTCTCCCCCCCAGGCTGTCTCTTTCCCATATATGCTCTCTCTCCTTTTGGGTGTACTTTTCCCCTGTGGGCTCTCTCTCCCCCTTGCGTTCTCTCCCCCTGTGGGTGGTCTCTCCCCTTGCCACGTCTCTCTCTGTGTGCTCTCTCCTCTGTGTTGTCTGTCCCCTTGTGCTGTCTCCCGATGCTCTGTTTTTGCCCCCTTGTGCTCTCTTCCCGCTCTATGCTGTCTCTCTCCCTCCCCTGATGTACAAAGATGGCGGAAGCATGAGTAAATGTGTATGGTCACATATGAGCAGATATTCAGGTGGCTGATAGGCGCGACAGTCATCGGGTGGGAGAATGGAGTGGTGGGGAAAAGCTGCGACGATGTGTCCATCAATTTTGGGTGGCGACGGGTGCGGGCAGCTGTGGCACCATTGGCAGTACTGTGTAATGGGCCAGTACCATCAGCGGGCGCTATATTTGCACACCCATCGCTTGAGTGTGCAAATATGGAGGACATTAATTGACATCCTGACGCCGGCAGGGATGACAAACGGGACAGCGCGTTCAGGTACACACACAGATATATACATACTAGTAGAACATACCCTAATACATTATCTGTTTTATATATGTGTATTTAATAGATCTCCCCCTCTAGAGTCTGGAGCGTGGCGCCCTGTGCGGTCGCTCCAGTTGCACATGCCTGGGGCCCGGCCCTGGACAGAGTCCCTTCAAAGGGGTATCAAGTATTTTTTTATTTTTTACAATGTGTTTAAGAACTAACAGGCAGGTAGATGCCATTCTCTGCCAGCACAGAGCGGCCACATACTGCTCCTGATGGTGATTCAGCAGCTTTCGTTGATGACAGGTTGACAGAGCGGCAGATTCTTTTTCCACACTGTTTTCTTAACAGGGGCATGACTGCTGATTGACAGCTGCTTCCCCGCTGACTAATTTGAGTAAGTTGACTGTCAATCAGGATGACAGATATGCCACGTCAACAGAGCAGCCCGGAAGAAGAAGAGCTACTTAGTTGACATGCAGCAGGTGGCACGCTGCCAGGCGCTCTGTGCCAGCGTCTGGGTTATCAGGCAGGTAGTTGCCTCTGTATACGGTACCAACTAACTTCCTGTAGGTTGTTAAGTATATAGTTAAAAAAAGACCGACCAATTTATTTTTGTAACTGCATGAGGAAATACAATCTCCTGACACATCTGTTTTAACAAATTCTTATATTCCCCCATAATATAACAGATTAAAGCTTTTTCTAAGCTCTTCCTCTGTTATTTATCCAGTAAGAGCTGGATGGCACCATTCCTGTCCCTTAACTTTCTGATCTTGGGAGCCACGTTCAGCTTTGAAAGAGGGTCATGAGCCACATCCAGGTTCTTCCATCGTTATTGTAGTAGCAGCCAGAGCCCCTAGTACTGATATAATGACAGCCAAAGCTCGTCCACATAAATCATATTGAGGCAGTATACCAAGATCCAAGAGTTCCTACCTTACCCTCACTCAGATCTATGTGAGGCTACTCACATTAGTCACCATCTGGAGACCTGCTCTTCATAGCTGCTTGGTAGACCTGGTGTTAATGCACCAAGCTCGTAGACTGCCTAGACAATCCACACATAACAGGCCGCGAGCCACAGCTTGGGGATCCTGGCTCTATGGGATTACTCCCTATTAATGGGTAGAAAGGTAATAACCAGTTGTTAACTTATGAATACATTTCCAGGAGGAATAACAGATTAAAACCATATATATCATTGTCATTAAACTCAATGTGCTATCTGTATAATGTTCTGGTTCTTCCAGATGTGAAATGCAGTTTTGACTTTATAAAACCCTGGAGGTTTTCAAAACCTTTCCTAATCAATAGCTGCTGTAGAGGTTTTAAATACTAAATTGTGCCATTCATTGGTCAGTAGAAAAGTCCAAGTTTGCTGAGGCGCTTCACTTTGGTTAATCAAGGTTGCCCTCAATTTTAGACTCTATAACATCCATATGGTCTAACAGAGCATATACTATAGATAGGACTTGTCCAGGTCCCATTGTCTGATGTGTGCTCATTAGAGTCCTCACATGAGACGTTTAGGGTGGGTGAGCTGGCGCCTCTACTGCTTGATGTCCTGGAGCGGTCTTTCACTTTCGCGAGTGGAAAGGTTCCTGATTAGTTGCTATACAGGGGTGTAACTACAACAGGTGCAGGGGTTGCAATTTACACCCAGGCCCTAAATCCTAGAAGTCCTCAAAAGTCTATTTGAGCCATAGAAAAACACTATTGCTATAAAAGATTTGCAATAATTGGGGGGCCCGTTGGAGCATTCGCATTGGGGCCCATGAGCTTCAAGTTACGCCACTGTTCCTATATCAGTTACATTACAATACGCAGACACCTGATGACTAACCAAAAGAACCAACTCTTGAAAGCAGTCATGACTCATTTTTACTTAAAGCCAAGCATGTTCTCACACTTCTGACTTTCACACTGTAAAACCTGTTAGAAATACGCAGTATCTGCCTAATGCAACATCTGACACATGAAAATCCTTTATTGTTTTATTTTATTTCCATCCTAGAGAAGAACGTTTTCCAAGTATTACGTGCCAAAATGCTCCTTTCTCCTGCCAGTAATTGTGTTTTTTTTTTAAATAGCATCGTAGCTTCATACCAAATATTCTATAATGCATTTCTGTTTACTGCTAATTCTACAGCAAATGAGCAATTAAGGGAACAACAAAAATCAGTGTACAAATAAGCAAAATCATTAATTAGAAAGCAATGGTAAAAACACATAAAAATATAATTAAAATGTAAAAAAAATATTCTGGTAGAATTCTTAATGAGTGAATGTCGCTATGAATTAGGAAGAATCAATTATTGGCTATAACTATTAACTGTAAAACCGGGCTGATTGGATATGGAGCGCTAGGCTCTAATTACAACTGTATTGACGGCTCCGTTAGATTCTGTCAAAATTGCAGGGCAAAAAAAGCCTCATTACAGAGATCCGACCTTCAACATTATAGCCGTCTGAGTCCATTGGATGTCATTGGTATTTATCATGTTCCAGCTCTTCTGTTTGTTCTGTTGCTCTTCTATAATGAAGCAGAACAATGAATATAACTGATGCAGATGTGAACCAAAATATAGTCGGCGACTTGATGAATGAGCCGATCTATGTAAGACTGAGGCTGGGGTCACATTTGGCCAGGCAATAGCGTTCCCCGCATCGAGATCCGGATGCGGTGAATGCAATTGCCTTCACACACATTTTAGGAACAAAAGTTGTTCCTAAGCCGGAATCCGGCAAGCGGATTGCTCTGAATGTGCAATCCGTTTGCCGGATACTTTGTTAATCCCTGCTGCGCAAGGATAAACAAAGGGTTAATGTTGTTAAAAGATGTGGGCAATATGTCTGTAGGGAGTGCCTACCCCCCTACAGACATGCTGATCACATAGGTCGGCATGTCAGGGGTTAACTTAGCTGTTAACCCCATCGCCGCTATTGTCGGCCCATTGAGGATGCTGTACTGTAAAATGCTTAGCAAAGTGCGTAGCATTGTGGTCCTGATGCTGCAGCCGGCGGCTTGTAATATAATGAATGAATGAAAGCCGACAATAGCGGCGATGGGGTTAACAGCTAAGTTAACCTCTGACATGCCGTCCTGAGTGGACAGCATGTCTCTAGGGGGGTGGACACCCCCTAGAGACATGTTGCCCACATGAATTCTTATTATTTAACCCTTTGTTCATCCCTGCGGCAGCAGGGATGAACAAAGCCGCCGGCTGCCGCACACATTCACATATGCCTTGTGGCAGCCGCATGGGCTCTCATAGGAGCCCATTATAACAAATCTGCTGTGGCAGAGATACCGCTCTGAAAACTACAGCCTGCATGATTTTTCACGCAGGCTGCAAATCCGGATGTGGTAACCGGATTGCATGTAGTGCAATCCGGTTGTTATAATGGGCTCCTATGTGCTGCGGTTCCTGACCCGGTTTTGAGCATTTTTACTGCTCAATTCCAGATCAGGATCTGTATAGCCCTGCCGCAGATGTGACCCTAGCCTGAGTTAACATGTCCAGTAATCGTCCATTAGATTGGATCCAGCAGCGATCCATTGTGCAAACAATTTTTTTGTCTGTTTTGAAAAATTGATTTCTACAGGATCCATGTTTGCCTCCCATGTATGACCCCTTTCACATCAATGCGTTTGTACTTTTGCCTGCGTTTGTCTGGCCTGCGCTAGTGCAAATGCAAGCACAGGTGCATTTTCAGGCAAATGCTGGCAAGCACAGAAGCACATAGCATGTTCCTGTGGCCCCATTGAAAGTCAATGGGGCCAAAAACATATGTGTGTGTATCCAGTTTAAGCTGGATTCACACAGATACCGAAAAATGGTAGTCTTAAACCAGTGTAAATAGCAATTAGTCAACAAGATCCAACCTTCATAGACTACCATGTTAAAAAATAGATCCTACAGAAATTAATTTTTTCAAACTGGACAAAAAAGTTGTGTCGGCACAACCTTTTTTCCAATTGATCTTGGAAGGATCTATTCTAACAGATGATTTCTAGACATGTGATCTCAGCTTTATATAGATTAGTTCATTCATGAGGTCTCTGACTATATTTTAGTTTTCCTTTTTCTCTATGCAGAACTTTTGATGAACCCTTAGCCTTTAAAGTATAACCATAGTTTAAAGTTTATTTAATAATAATCTAGAGCAAGTGATTATAATAACCTTTAAATATACTTTTTTAATGAAATCTGTAAGACAACCTTTCAAAATCCTTCCACAAGATGTCCCCACTAAACGGTGTCTGAAGCTCATTCTCTGTGAGATCCGTCTTCAGCTTCTCACACAGACTGAATACGGCCATATAACCATATAAGGGAGGGGCGGGACCTACACTGTGTTCCTGTGTAATGTAGCTACAGCTGTTCTACGTATTGTCAGGTTACCTCAGGCAGGGACAATGCGAGCTCAGATTGTCAGCCCACGACTCCTGTGATCTAATCTGACTCCTCTCCATTCATCGGCCCTGTTTCTTGCAATCAGCTGTTAACATGGAGCTGCATGATGTGAATGAAGGAGTCAGATAAGATCTCACAGGAGCTGTGTGCTCACAGCCTGAGATCAGCACTGTCCCTGCCTGAGGTAAATTGATATACCAATATGCTGTGAATCCTGTTTAGGTCCTGCCCCCCACCCGCATATGTCAGGTTTAGAAACAAGCTAGTGGGGACATCTTGTGGAAGGATTTTGAAAGGTTTTCTTCCAGATTTCACTTATGAAGTATATTTGAAAGTTTATTGCAATCACTTGCTCTACATTATTATTAAATAAAAATTTAAACAGTGGTTACACTTTAAGTTTTGCTTAAACCTTGAATATGGAACAAGCAAAGCTTAAACCACCACTACAGTTTAGCGGTTATTGTACTACATAATAATAGTTATTTTATTATGTAATGAATTCAAATGACAATCCTAATTTCTCATAACTAGAATAGATTATTTGACATATGGGTATAATCTCATCTATTTACGAAAAATTAGGATTATCATTTTAATCCATTACCCCATAAAATAACTTTTAATGTAAAAAGCGAAGTTTTATTGACCTGTTACAGAGGAGTCACTATAACTGGGGTTTTGCCCTCTTAAGCGTTTATGGATTAGTGCCTCCTATTTGAAATAACAATCCTAAAAGTCAAAAATGATTTTTTTTTTTACTTTTAGGATGGCTTCTTCCAATAGGAGGTGTGGAGAACCGGGGGTCAGTGGGTGCTCTCGTCCGCAGGCCCAGCCGCCTTTACAAAGACAACGTGGACCAGGGCTCATCCCCAACTGAACGCCCGAGCTCCTTAACCGTGGGCGGAACACTACTCAGACAACACAGGGTGAGGGAATCACAATATTAAGGCTTTATTGGATCCCCAAATAGTTAACAGCATATAACGCATAACCAGCAAAACACAACAATGTAACAGGCAACAGAGTCTCACCCTTCCGCTGGCTCACCAGCATTTAGAATGTAGCACAGCAAAGTCTGTAGCCAGGTGACTTTATCGTCACAACCTGGGTTGCTTCCTTGTCCTCATGCAGTCTTTATCACAGCCTAATCCGATGCTGTAAGTCCTTATGGTTCTATAGTCCGGGTTCTGGTCCCCTTGGTCGGCACCGAAATGCCTAGGCATGGGGTTATGGCTCGCTAATCGGACCCGAAGACCCTAGATTAGCTGCCTGTATCCAATCTTCAAACTCCAATCTTCAATCCAGTGGACCTATAGCCGGGACGAAATCCCTAGACTGAGGCCACTAGACAGAATCTAACTCACTCTGGTTAATGAACACATCTCCTTATATACCTTCAGCCCTCATTGCAGGATATTGGGAACGTCACGATTGGTGCAATAACACTGTCTTGTCATTGGTTGGACCTCAAGTCTCATTTAACATATTTTTAGAAGTATTGTACTCCTGACAAGGTAGAGTGACATACTGATTGACATAGTCCTTACAATGGAATGTTAGTAGGAGACATTCAGTCTGCAAATCATGACATTAACACAATAGTGGCTGGAGCCATGTACATAGAATCAACATTCACAGGGTAATAGACAATGAACGATTAGCATAATTAAGTTCTCTGGCCTTCAGTGACAAACAAGTTAAGATAATTACATTACCATGCTAAACTTAAACCACAGTAATCTATGAAAATACTGTAGGAAATTCTCCTTGCCCATTACAAGTTTACAAGCCTATATATAATATGGTCTGGCTTACATAAGAAATCATCATATGTTCTAAATTGAAGGAGTCCATTTTGTCACAGGAGGCACTAGTGTTCAAGTCTATTTCCACTCTGAAGAGACAATTTACCGATACATATTTTATTTCCCAGAGGAGCAGTGCGTCCTTTAAGACTCCTCATTACTTGCCAGATTGGTGTAGATCACTCTCCAGAAGGAGAAAAGCTATCCCCTTAGACCCCGCTTTGGATTATACAAAACATACCCTTCTCAGGTCATTCATCTCCATTCATGGTTTTTATGTTAAGAAACAATAGCTAAATAGCATACCTGTATAAGAGGATGCCAAAGTGTATGCAAGTAAACATAGCCACCTGCTGGCCAAAGATGGCAAAACAGAACCAATACCGGGATATTAAAAGAAAGGTCCTCAGTGTATGTCCCCTGGAGGGAAGAATTTAGAAGATGTGCCAGGTCAAGTGACACCTGCGATGCGGTTAGGCTTGTCCAGGTCGAGAAGAAGCAGTTGGCGCCGAAACCTCCATCAGCAATACCAGGTATCAGTGAAGTGGGCTTATGGCGTCATCACCCCAGAAGGGTATAAAAGCAGCCAGAACCCCTAGGAGGCCTGAGTACAGGGGAAGATCAGTGACCCTAGCTGAGAGGAAGATCAGTGACCTTAGCAGAGAGGAAGATCCATGAGCCCATGCCAAATGAAGCTTGAGACCTACTTCAGCAGAATATTGAGACCTGCACCTGGAGCAGAGCCATAATGAATACTAGTAGAAGAGCTGTAATCAATGCCAGTAGAAGAGCCGTAATCATGCCAGTAGAAGAGCGTAATGATGCAAGTGAAGTAATCGATGCCAGTAGAAGCCGTAATGTGCAAGAGAAGGCTGTAATCGATGCCAGTAGAAGACTATGGTCGATGCCAGTAGCAGTGCCTGATAACCCTGACTTCACACCCAAGCTGCAGACTACACCTGTCAAGATTCACAGCCGGGCCGTTGCTTCTTGCGCAGTGACATGATATTGAGTGAGGACTTAGGCCGCGTTTCAGAGCATGAAAGCGGCCCGCCTGCATCATGTGTGAGTAAACCCCCAATTTGGACTTGTAGCCCAATGAGTAGCGTATCCAACCCTGCTGGGCCTGTACTCTGCATAGCAGTGTTCCCCAACTCCAGTCCTCAAGGGCCGCCAACAGGTCATGTTTTCAGGATTTCCTTAGTATTGCACAAGTGTTAGAATCATCACTTGTGCAGGAAATTAAATTATCACCTGTGCAATACTAAGGAAATCCTGAAAAATCTGCTCTGTCTTTGGGTCCTGAGGACTGGAGTTGGGGAATACTGACGTACATGAGAAGATGATAGTAATGAACAGATAGTATTCTGTGATTCAGCAAATTATCAATGCAGGACTAGGTGTTAGAAGGTAGACAGTCCAACAAATCTGTGTAACCATGCCTCGACACCTATTGGCAGCTTGCTGACAATATACAGTGTACACAGGTAGCTATCAATCAGGGATGAAGGCGGGTTACACACAGCTCTATAGGCATAGCACTGCTACATCTACAGCAAAGAAGACAGGGAATTAATCAAAACTTTAGGAAGTAATCCAGTAAGTGAAACATCATGGAATCAGTCTCTTCGCCTACATCATGCTGCTCTCAGATTTCATAACAAAAATCTGCTCACATGTTCCTAACAAACGGCTGCCAATTAGCTTACATGTAAATGGCCTTTACACTTTAACAAATTTCTTCCTCCCTGGTAGGTAACTATTTACCCTGCAAGCAAATTCAGAATAAGCATGAGCCTTATGTTTGTACGTATAAAAAATTATACATTTACCTACAATTTCTTCATCCCTTCATTTTATCTGGAACGTTACATTGTGGGTATATAATATAGAGGTAATAAAATAAGTGAACGCGATGTTTGCACTGAAACACCGGGGACATATCAAGAATTAAAACTACTATAACCTAGAATGTATATTAACTAAGGTGAGAGTGATGGTAGGATCGGTGACCAGAAATATGCCCACAGGGTTGGAGTTAGGGTTAGGTTTAGGTGTTAGGGTTGGGGTTAGGTTTTGGGGTTACGTGTTAGAGTTAGGGGTTAGGGTTAGATGTTAGGGGTAGAGATAGATGTTGGGATTAGGGTTCAGTTTAGGTGTTTGGGTTAGGTGCTAGGGTTGGGGTTAGAATTAGGTTTAGGGGTTAGTTGTTAGACTTAGGGGTTAGGGGTTATGGTTAAGTGATAGAGTTAGGGTTAGGTGTTAGGGTTGCCTGTGGGCACTTTTCCTTGTCGGCATTTTTCATGGAATCGGTAGGATCTGACAACCACGTCGTGCTGTACCATAGTTTTTTTTTTTTTTTTTAAGGTTGAAGGAAGACTTTAATTCCATCTAGTTCAACCCATAGCCTAACATGTTGATCCAGAGGAAGGCAAAAAAAAGCCATGTGGCAACACTAAGCTCCACATTGGGGAAAAAATTCCTTCCTGACTCCAGATACGGCAATCAGACTAATTCCCTGGATCAAAGCCCTATCAAAGAATCTAGTATATATAACTGGTAATATTATAGTTTAGGCATCCAGGCCCTTCTTAAATGTTAGTAGTGACTCACTCATTAGAACATCATGTGGCAGAGAGTTCCATAGTCTCACTGCTCTTACAGTAAAGAATCCGCGTCTGTGATTATGATTAAACCTTCTTTCCTCCAGACGTAGAGGATGCCCCCTTGTCCCAGTCTCAGGCCTAAGAGTGAAGAGATCATTAGAAAGGTCTCTGTACTGCCCCCTCATATATTTATACATTATTATAAGATCACCCCTATGCTTTTGTTTTTCCAAGCTAAATAACCCCAAGTTTAATAACCTGTCTTGGTATTGCAGACCCCTCAGTCCTCTAATAACCTTGCTCGCTCTTCTCTGCACCCGCTCTAGTTCAGCTATGTCTTTCTTATACACCAGAGACCAGAATTGTACACAATATTCTAAGTGTGGTCGCACTAGTGACTTGTATAGAGGTAAAATTATGTTCTCCTCATGAGCATCTATGCCTCTTTTAAATCATCCCATCATTTTATTTGCCTTTGCAGCAGCTGCCTGACACTGGCCACTAAATGTGAGTTTGTCATCTACCCATACACCCAGGTCTTTTTCAGTGACTGTTTTTCCCAGTGTTTTACAATTAAGCACATAATTACCGTATATACTCGCGTATAAGCTGAGTTTTTCAGCCCACAAATTGGGCTGAAAAGTACCCCCCTCGGCTTATATGCGAGTCATACGCCCCAGTGGTACACAGGCGCCCCTCCCCATGAGTATACAGGCCCCCCCCATCAGTATCCAGGGCCGCCCCCTTGCTCCGGAAACCTGTAAAGTAAAATCAGTATACTTATCACTGTCCTGTCGCCGCCGTCCCCGCCGCTGCCATCGCGCTCACCCGGCTTCATCCGTCTTCTTCCGGCTTCCTCTGGTCGGCGCAGGCAATGACGTCATTTCCTATCACTAAGCCAGTTCTTAACCCACTTACACATATTTTCCCCTATCCCTATTGCCCTCATTTTATGTTTCAACCTTTTGTGTGTCACCGTATCAAAAGCTTTTGAAAAGTCCATATACACCACATCCACTGCATTTCTTTGGTCCAGTCCAGAACTTACTTCTTCATAGAAGCTTATCAGATTAGTCTGACAGGAACGGTCCTTTGTAAAGCCATGTTGATATTGGGTCATGAGATTATTTTTCTTCAGATACTGCAGTATAGCATCTCTTAGAAAACCCTCTAGGATTTTACCCACAGTAGAGGTTAAGCTTACTGGCCTATAATTTCCAAGTTCAGTTTTTGTCCCCTTTTTGAATATTGCCACCACATTTGCTATACGCCAGTCCTGTGGTACAGACCCTGTTATTATGGAATCTTTAAATATTAAAAATAATGGTCTATCTATGACAGTACTTAATTCCTGCAGCACTCTGGGGTGTATCCCATCCGGGCCCGGGGATTTGTCAATTTTAGTGAATTTTAGACAATGCCGTACTTCCTGCTGGGTTAAGCAGGTGACATTTAATTGAGAATTTTCGTTATCACTGATCATATTGTCTGTCATGGGATTTTCTTTGGTAAATACTGTTGAAAAAAAGTCATTTAGCATATTGGCTTTTTCCTCATCCTCATCCACCATTTCACTCAGACTATTTTTAAAGGGGCCAACACCATCATTTTTTAGTTTCTTAGGGTACTTTCACATCAGCGTTTTTTGCCGATCGCGGCAGATGCGGTGAAAAAACGCATCTGCCGCGATTACCACATAACCGTTGCACTTGCGGCACAGTTGCGGCAAGCTCCATGCAATGTCTATGGGGCTTGCGGTAAGTGTGTGGCAGGTGCGGCAAGTGCAGTTTCGGCACTTGCGGCAGGTGCGGCCACGAAAAAAAACGCGGTCAGCCACGTTTTTTTGCGGCCGCACCTGCCGCAAGTGCCGATACCACACTTGCCGCACCTGCCACAAGCCCGCATAGACATTCTATGGGGCTTGCCGCAACTGTGCCGCAAGTGCAGCTGTTATGCGGTAATCGCAGCAGATGCGTTTTTTTCACCGCATCTGCCGCGATCGGCAAAAAACGCTGATATGAAAGCAGCCATACTATTTATGTAGTTAAAAAATATTTTGGGATTCTTTTTACTTTCTCTGGCAATGAGTCTCTCTGTCTCAATCTTTGCTGCCTTGATTTGCTTTTTACAGATGTTATGTAATTTTCTGTATTTATTTAATGCTTCATCACTACCTACCGTATATACTCGTGTATAAGCCGAGTTTTTCAGCCCAAAATTTGGGCTGAAAAGTCCCCCCCTCGGCTTATACACGAGTCATATACGGGGGGGGCTGTGTCCCGGGGGCTGTGGAGGCTGGAGGAGGCGGGGGGGGCTGCTGTATGAGCGGCCCCGTCACGTGGGGCCGCTCATTATATATGCACTGCTTCCTCCTGTCAATCAGCGGGGGAAGCAGTGCATATGGCCCCCCCAAAAGCTGGCACTGTCCCCCCTTGTAAGGGCCCCCCCCCGCTGCTTATACATTACCATCCCGGTGTTCTGATCGGCGCCGCTCCTCGGTGCTGCGTCTTCATCCTCCCGTCCGCGCTCGCTGCATCCATCCGGGTTCTCCGGCTGTCGCAGCGATATGACGTCATCGCGCGACCGCCGGAGAACCTGGATGCAGCGAGCGAGGACGGGAGGATGAAGACGCAGCACCGAGGAGCGGCGCCGATCAGAACACCGGGTGAATGGTATATAGTATAAGTGCCGTGGGGGAGGCCTTACAAGGGGGGACGTGCCAGCTTGGGGGCTGTTGGTACCCCCGGGGGCTGCTGGGTACCCCCTGGGGGCTGTGTGGTACCCCCAGGGGGCTGTTGGTACCCCCAGGGGGCTGTTGGTACCCCCTGGGGGCTGTTGGTACCCCCATGGGGGCTGTTGGTACCCCATGGGGGCTGTTGGTACCCCCTGGGGGCTGTGGTACCCCCTGGGGCTGTTGGTACCCCCAGGGGGCTGCTGGGTACCCCCTGGGGGGCTGCTATATGTACCCCTGGGGGCCTGCTGTATACCACTGGGGCTGCTGTATACTACCACTGGGGCTGCTGGGGCTCCTGTATACTACCACTGGGGCTGCTGTATACTACTGCTGGGGCTCCTGTATACTACCACTGGGGCTGCTGGGGCTCCTGTATACTACCACTGGGGCTGCTGGGGCTCCTGTATACTACCACTGGGGCTGCTGGGGCTCCTGTATACTACCACTGGGGCTGCTGTATACTACCACTGGGGCTGCTGGGGCTCCTGTATACTACCACTGGGGCTGCTGGGGAATCTGTATACTACCACTGGGGCTGCTGGGGCTCCTGTATACTACCACTGGGGCTGCTGGGGAATCTGTATACTACCACTGGGGCTGCTGGGGAATCTGTATACTACCACTGGGGCTGCTGTATACTACCACTGGGGGGCCTGTATACCACACTGCTGGGGGCTGTATACCTGTGCTGGGGTCCACCCTCGGCTTATACACGAGTCAATAGGTTTTTCCAGATTTTTGGGGCAAAAGTAGGGGGGTCGGCTTATACACGGGTCGGCTTATACACGAGTATATACGGTACTTGCTTTAATACCCTAAATGCATTCTGTAGTCTGTAAACAAATGTGCACATAAAAGCTTTATACACAAACTACTTGATATTTTTTAAACAAGACTATTTGCAAAAATGTTTCATTCTTTTTATTTATGCATTGGATCAATTTCAAGGTGGACATGCCATACATACTGAATATATAGATATACTATATACTATCAATGATCTGGAATAATGTACATACTGCAGATGAAAGCCAGCGTTTTCCTGCTACTCATCAAACTCTACACATTGCTTTTTTTTTACTGGAAGAAGTTCCTTTATGGATCTTGTCTAATATATACAAAGTCAAATATACCGTGAACAGATATTTTTGATATGATGGGAACTTGAAACTACAAAAAGTAATAAAAGAGATGACAACCAGAAGAGATAGCAGAGCAGATATCCTCAACCATCAAGTGTAGACTTATGAAGTGACTAGGCTGTGGTCTCTGAAGGATACTGTCACTGTCTGTACTGCGTGTAATCCTATTAAAGATGCCATACAAGGCTTATAGTGTCTTTATCTGGCAGTTGATGGGTACAGAAGAATGGGTCGCCTTTGTTTTTGATTTGTTTGAACTTCTGAGTTTGATCTCAATTTTCTTAACAGTAGTTAGTATATCTCCAGGATAACATGAGCGAGCCTATAAAGTGAGATTAGGGTATAGATTCAAACCAGACACAGAATACTTCATTAAATGTACCTTTATGATTGAGCTGACGAGATACGCTGACTCAGAAGTCTTCGTACGTATGTTACATTATAATTCATGTATAATGCAGGTTAAAAAATAACCTTGTGGAAACAATAAACTTCTAAATGACCTGAACTGTTCAGAAAGAACTTAGCTATCTCACAGTTAGAAGGTTGAGAGAAGACATACGTCCATCGAGTTCAACCTATAACATAACATGTTTATCTATAGGAAGACAGAAATATTAAGGAAAAAATCCTTCCAACTCTAGATATGGAAATTAAGGCTGGTTTACAGGTAGCGAGATCACTAACGAGATCGCTGCTACGTCACCGGTTTTGTGACGTAGCAGCGACCTCGCCGGCGATCTCGCTGCGTGTGACACTTAGCAGCGATCAGCCCCCCGCTGGGAGATCGCTGATCTTTATAGAATGGCCTGGACCATGTTTTGATCGTCGATCTCCCACTGGCCAGGCTGCATCGATGTGTGTGACAGGTAGACTTACAAGTGATCCCCATTCTGCACCCAGGACCCCGAACGATCCCAACGTGTCAGCGCATCACTGGGTGATCGCTGGTGAGATCTGCCTATCTGACATCTCACCAGCGACCACGTAGCGACGCACCAGCGATCCCGGTCAGGCAGGATAGGATCGTTGTCTGGATCGCTGGTGCGTCGCTATGTCTAAACCCCCCTTTAGAATTCTTCTTTAGATTAGAGTTGACTCTATCTTCCTTCCTGCTGTTATGCATGTAACTCACTCATACACAGATAACAGTAAAGTCTTCAACAAAGAGAAGACACTCTACAGATAGGGTATGTGCCCACAGGACGTTTTTTGAGCAGTCCTGAACGCAGCAAAACCTGAGGATCCTAGAGTCCTTGACAGGAGAAGTGCTATGATCTTGTCTGCGTTTTTTGCGCGTTTGTTGCGCGTTTTTACTGCGTTTTTTGTGCGTTTTTACTGCGTTTCTGATGCTGCGTTTTCCTGCGTTTTTTCCATTAACTGCACCAAAAATGCAGGAAAATAGAGCATGTCATTTCTTTCCCATCCGCACCAAAAACGCAGGCATTTGACAGTTCTTGACACTTGCAAAACCAATGTGTGGGCACGGCGTTTCTGTAAAACACATTGGTTTTGCTGGGAATCAAAACCGCAGGAACAAATTAGCATAAATTACCATAAAACCAATGGTTTTCTGCATGCAGGAACCGCAGCAAAACCGCAGCAAAAACGCCCTGTGTGCACATACCCATACCTGTACAGACTAGAAAACCCCTAGCTGCACAACTTAAAACACCACCTCAGACCTGGCTTTCTAAAAGGCTGTCAAGTGGTTTCTCATACCTGCTGAGTAACCAGAGGGAAGGCCACTGCACACAGCTAACCAGGAGAGGGAGAGTGTGCAAAGGTACATGGGGACCCAAATTGAGGAAACTTAAAGCATGTGCATAAAGGGGAAAATAGGAGAATAATAAATTAAAAAAGAATAACCTCCCACCTACCCAACTTGAGGAGAATGGAAAGGTGTTAGAAGGAGACAAACAAACACACAGCAGAAACATAAACAGTGTTTGCCTATCAGGGAAGTCCCTTCACTAAAGGGCTGGAACTCAGCAAGGAAGTGTAGTGAAGAGAGAATACATATATATATATATATATATATACACTACTGTTCAAAAGTTTGGGGTCATTTTGAAATGTCCTTATTTTTGAAAGAAAAGCACTTTTTTTTTCAATGATGCTAACATTGAATGAATTAGAAATACACTCTATACATTGCTAATGTGGTAATTGACTATTCTAGCTGCAAATTTCTGCTTTTTAATGCAATATATACAGTACATAAGTGTATAGAGGCCCATTTCCAACAACCACTATTCCATTGTTTTAATGGTACATTGTATTTGCTAACTCTGCACGAAGGCTAATGGATGTTTAGAAAACCCTTGCACAAGAATGTTAGCACAGCTGAAAACAGTTTAGCTGATTAGAGAAGCTATAAAATTGACCTTCATTTGACAAAGAGGTTGAAAATTTGGAACATTACATTTGTTTGTTCTATGAAACTCTCAAAATGGCCAGAAAAAGAGAACTTTCATGTGAAACTCGACAGTCTATTCTTGTTCTTAGAAATGAAGGCTATTCCATGCGAGAATTTGCCAAGAAACTGAAGATTTCCTACAACGGTGTGTACTACTCCCTTCAGAGGAGAGCACAAACAGGCTCTAACCAGAGTAGAAAGAGAAGTGAGAGGCCCCACTGCACAACTGAGCAACAAGACAAGTACATTAGACGCCTCACAGCTCCTTATCTGGCAGCTTCATTAAATAGTACCCGCCAAAGGTCTGCGATGCTGTAATTGCTGCAAAAGGAGCATTCTTTGACGAAAGCAAAGTTTTAAGGAGAAAATTATTATTTCAAATAAAAATCATTATTTCTAACCTTGTCAATGTCTGCACTATATTTTCTATTCATTTCGCAACTCATTTGATAATTAAAAGTATGAGTTTTCATGGAAAACACAAAATTGTCTGGGTTACCCCAAACTTTTGAACAGTAGTGTATATATATATATATATATATCTCAACCCAGAGCCATACAGGTTTGGGGTACATGAACATGGTAAAGGGGCTGTCCAGGTTTAACACAAAAGTGAGTGCAGACTTGTGAATCCTCACAGCGTGCGCAGCATATGTGACATCCACACTCCTGGCCAATGACATGCACGACCTTGCTCAATACTAGTGAACTGATCGAGGCCTGTGAATAAAAAGAAAATTTCAGCTCACCCCTGAGATATAATCCCGGTGCGGCACAGAGCACGGCGTCCTCGCTGCTGCACAGCGCCCTGGTCAATGAGGAAGTGAAGATGGATCCAGCTCGACACACCAGGCCATTTATTAAGACTTAACAATCTTTATTGGCAAATCCTTTTTAAAAATTTATAGAAAAGACAAGCCAGTGTTCAAGAGTTTTTCACTCAAAACGAGTATGGCTAAATTTTTTATACACACCACCCCATAGTATATGCTTTGTCGACTGAGATGTCCATTCTTTGTCTTTTCTATAAGTTTTTAAAAAGGATTTGCCAATAAAGATTGTTGAATTTTAATCAATTGCCCGGTGTGTCGAGCTGGATCCATCTTCACCTCTAACTGACGTTAAATTGAAAAGTGAAATATGGCCGTCTGGATTTTCAGCTGCACTGTGCAGCGTGATCAGCAAAAACAAGCAGTAAAAATACAGCAAAAATGTGACGTGTAATATACCCTAGGTGATGAGTGGTTTAAGGGATTTTCCAAAACTTCTATACTGATGACCTTGTCAAGTAACAAAACAAAGCAAATGGAAAACATGAAGAGTAGTGGTTCATGTGAAAAATACACTAAGATACAAAATGTATGCAATGTTCTCTATTTTAAGAAAATAAGAGTTTTATTATTATTATTATTATTATTATTATTATTATATTATTTAATTATAGAGCACTATTGATTCCATGGTGCTGTACATGAGAAAGGGTTATATACAAACAAGTTAAAAGTACATTGAACAAACTAACAGTGACAGACCGGTATAGAGGGGAGAGAGGACCCTGCCCTTGCGGGATTACATTCTACAGAGCAATGAGGAGAGAGAGACAGTAGGTTGGGTCTGCTCTGGCGGTGGTGGAGCACCGGGTCCAATGGTGGTGGAGCACCGAGTCCAGTGGTGGTGAGGTGACACTGTAGTCATTGCAGGCTGTAGTGTGTTCTGAAGAGATGGGTTTTCAGGTTCCGTGTTAGAGCAATTTGGAAAATTTTCAGATATCAAAAAACCCCATAGAAGGGGACTTTCACATCTGCGTTTTTTCAAATTCAGCGGAATTCTGCCTTTTATTGAAAAAAAATGGATGCGACAACATTGAGGCAAGATTGTGTTCTGTCTAAAGCATTTGTATTGGAGTTCCAGACATGTGTGAAGAATTGTGTTTTCACCGGGACCCGGCAAATCCGGCACCTCCACCTTTGTGTGCAGAGATTTAGCCTGTTTGCAGGAAAAACAGCACAAGTCCAATAGTAGAAGAAATATGGCTGATATCTTAAGTTACAAAATCTCTGTTCTTCCTATATTTCATACAAAAAAATATCATGAAAGGATAAAGTTGTTTGTTGACGCATTTTGAGTTTACAAAGTCTTAATCAGAATCGTACAATTAAGACTTCGTCAAGTCGTAACGCGTCAACGAACAACTTTATCCTTTCATGATATATTTTAATATGAAATTCAAGAAAGGAGATTTTTTTGTAACTTCAGATATCAGGCATATTCCTTCTTACTATTGGACTTTAGAGAAGGAAAATATCTGGTTAAAACTTCAAAGTCTGCTAGCACATGCCGTATGGTTACTAATGGCACTGTAATTAATTAGTCCTTGCTGTTGAGAATGGCAATGTTCACTAATAAGATAGCGTCTTTTTTTTGTGCAGAACCCTTAAGCAGATTAGATAGATAAAGCGAGCCATTCACACGCGGATGCCATGAATAGGTAAACAAAAAACCATGAATTTAATGGCCGCCTAATGGTTCAGAACCTCGGCGCAGCACAGAATAGATAATTGCAGCAATAAACATAATAGACAACTTTGATGACTGGATAGCAAAACAAGCAATTAATACTTTCTGGAGGAGTCACCATAGAAACACATAGCGTGGTCTTTTCCAGCTCGGTTCTCCTTTAATGTTCATTATTTCAGTGTCTGTGAAATTTCATTTTGATCTTCTGAAGATACTACTTAGTCATGTGAAACAGTTATGAAACATCGCACTTTCACATGTAACACATTACACAACTCATCAGTGTAGGGAAGTGCGAAGCATTGGTGAAACCTGACTTGTGCGCTGGAGCTGATCACAGTAAATAATCCATGAGTCATAATGAAAGATATCGCACAAGCCCATACAATGCCGCCACTTACAAATTCAGCCGGCGAAAGGCAATTCAGTGGCTATGATTGGAAGCATGCGCTGAGGCTTGTCAGGGTACTACACGAAATCTATACTCTCATTTATTGATTCCGTTACCATGTTTATTTAACTCTTGTGTTTCAGCCTATCCCTCCCCGCACAGCCGTAAAGGTGCTCCGCTCTGCACTCATTTGGTGTTTTCTTCTGACTCTGTTCACACTGCGGTGTCTGGGCTTCTTTTTGCTCAGCCTGATTTGGGGGTTGACTGGTTTGAGCTCACTGGTGACCTTCCTGATGCCGGAGTTTCAGGTTGCTTCTGTCCAATCATAGCCGTCTTTATTCTTTAAATATGGTGGAGCCCAGTCCCCTATGCCGATTATAACTTCATCTTTGCTCAAGGGATGCCAGTCGGTAGTGTGGTATTCCATGTTCGGGAAACAGTTGTAACTTGTTTGGTGTATGGTGGAAACTTCCTTGTTGTATTTTTATCTCCTGCTGGTATTTGTTTTCTCCCAAATCACATATTGTATTCTCCCTGTGTGTTAGTGCTGAAAGCTTGTGTTTTGGTTCCTCCTCTGTGTCTTTATCTGTGGGTTTCATTACTTTCCTGCTCCGGGGTGGAGTGGGAGTGGGAATCAGCTTAGGGGTGAGCAGGAGCAGGGCTAGGGTGGAAACTCAGGCCTTTCCACCATCAGGAGTACCCCTGAGATAGGGGTTAAAAAAGGTTATCAGCTTACCACAATGAGTCTGGCATGCCTGGACCGGGGTCTTGAAGCCACCTGAGCATGATGCGATGAAGATAATGGAGGTTCAGCTTCCAGAGTGAATGCAGATGCCTTTATTCTAATTATAGCAATGTTCCCATATAAACAGTACAAGTAATGCATGATAAGCAGGCAGAGATGATTAAGGCAGAGAGCTCTGCACCAGGCGATGTGTTTTGGACAATAAAGTCCTTTATCAAGCCTTGATCCCAGAGTCTGAGTTAATAACTGTCGTGGCTAGGTAATCCCAAAAATATCATGGTTAATAGTGACCATAGTATCTAAACAGTCAGACATTGTGAGGTGGGCAGGGATTCTTTCACCCCCACTGACCTCCTGGATGGGATCAAGCAATTCAATTGGTAGTGATGGCTATGGGGCAAAGAGCAATGCAATGCAATGTATGTGCTATCAAGCCAAAACAACTTCAAGTCCTTAGGGTACCTTTACATACGGCTACATTTCTAGGGTGGCTACAGGTAACTTACTGGTTGCAGTGAAATCATGGAGAGATTATTCCATTTGTACACAGCAACAAGATAGAACCTTGTCTCCATGATTTCACTGCAACCAGTAAGTTACCTGTAGCCACCCTAGAAATGTAGCCGCATGTAAAGGTACCCTAATGGAGACTACGAGAACATGTACAAAAAACATGGAATTTTTGCATTACGGTGAATAATGCAAAGAGAACTTTAAAGGGAATGATGGTGGCATTGCCTTCATCTGTCTATGTTGCTAGAGAATTAAAAAAATAAAGTTGGAAGGAGAGAAGAAAAAAATCACTTGTGCCTTAGGGGTTCAAAACTATAAGCATGTACTCTTTTCACACTATGTGAAAGTATGTTACAGTTGTACATTAATTGTAACTATTTACAGGAAATCTGGGGGGCACCTACAATGCCCATGTTTATAAATGGCCTGGTTATGCTGCTATATATTCTCTCAGCCATGATTATGCTTTTATACACTCTCTCAGCCCTGATTATACTAGTGTACATTCTCTCAGCCCTGGTTATACTGTTATATCCTCTCTCAGCCCTGTTTATACTGTTATGTACTCTCTCAGCCCTGTTTATACTGTTATGTACTCTCTCAGCCCTGGTTATACTGTTATACACTCTCTCAGCCGTGGTTATAGCTTTTATATATTCTCTCAGCCTTGGATATACTGTTATACACTCTCTCAGCCCGGTTACACTGTTAGGGTATGTGCACACTGGGAGTTTTGTTAGCTGTTTTTTAGTGTTTTCCGCCAGCGTTTTCTGCTGAGTTTTATGTTAATTTTATGTTAATCCTAACCACCGGTTGGATTAACATGCTAGTCAATGGATTTCAGAAAACGCTGTGCACATTAGAACTTTTTTTTTTTTCTCCTTTCCACTTTTTTCACCGGTTTTCCACTGGTTGTCAAGAATAGAGCATGTGACTTCTTTTTAGCGTTTTTCCAGCGTGTCTAGCACAAAAACCAGTCGCCAAGAAAATCGCTGAGAAAACGCTGTATAAACGCTGAAAATCGCTAGGAAATCGCTAGGAAATCGCTAGGAAATCGCTAACAAAACGAGGGACACTGCTCAGGTTTTCTGACGGTCTGCAATGATGCAGAAACGTCAGATGTGCACATACCCTTATACTCTCTCTCAGCCCTGATTATACTGTTATACACTCTCTCAGCCCTGATTATACTGTTATACACTCTCTCAGCCCTGGATATACTGTTATACTCTCTCTCAGCCCTGATTATACTGTTATACACTCTCTCAGCCCTGATTATACTGTTATACACTCTCTCAGCCCTGGATATACTGTTATACTCTCTCTCAGCCCTGATTATACTGTTATACACTCTCTCAGCCCTGATTATACTGTTATATATTCTCTCAGCCCTGGTTACACTGTTATACTCTCTCTCAGCCCTGATTATACTGTTATACACTTTGTCAGCCCTGGTTATACTGTTATATATTCTCTCAGCCCTGGTTACACTGTTATACACTCTCTCAGCTCTGGTTATACTGTTGTAGACTATCTCAGCCTGGTTATACTGTTATACACTCTCTCAGCCCTGGTTACACTGTTATACACTCTCTCAGCTCTGGTTATACTGTTGTAGACTATCTCAGCCTGGTTATACTGTTATACGCTCTTTCTCAGCTCTGGTTATACTGTTATACACTCTCTCAGCCCTGGGTATGCTGTCATATACTCTCTCCACTCTGGTAATGCTGCTATATATTCTCTCAGCCCTGATTATACTGTTATACACTCTCTCAGCCCTGATTATACTGTTATACACTCTCTCAGCCCTGGATATACTGTTATACTCTCTCTCAGCCCTGATTATACTGTTATACACTCTCTCAGCCCTGATTATACTGTTATATATTCTCTCAGCCCTGGTTACACTGTTATACTCTCTCTCAGCCCTGATTATACTGTTATACACTTTCTCAGCCCTGGTTATACTGTTATATATTCTCTCAGCCCTGGTTACACTGTTATACACTCTCTCAGCTCTGGTTATACTGTTGTAGACTATCTCAGCCTGGTTATACTGTTATACACTCTCTCAGCCCTGGTTACACTGTTATACACTCTCTCAGCTCTGGTTATACTGTTGTAGACTATCTCAGCCTGATTATGCTGTTATACGCTCTTTCTCAGCTCTGGTTATACTGTTATACACTCTCTCAGCCCTGGGTATGCTGTCATATACTCTCTCCACTCTGGTAATGCTGCTATATATTCTCTCAGCCCCGATTATATTGTTATATACTCTTTTAGCCCTGATTTTACTGTTATACACTCTCTCAGCCCTAGATAAGCTATTGTATACCGTCTCTGCCCTGGTTATGCTGTTATATATTCTCTCAGCCCTAGTTATACCTTTTATACACTACGTGCAGAAATATTAGGCAAGTTGTATTTTAGAGGATTATTTTTATTATTGATCAACAACTATTATTATTATTATTATTATTATTTATTTATATAGCGCCATTAGGTTCCATGGCGCTTTACATGAGGATGAGGGAGACAAGAACAAGTACACTAAATCTAGGCGATCAGGACGTACAGGTACAGGAGGGGCAGGGACCCTGTCCATGAGGGCTCACAGTCTAAGAGGGGCGGGTTAGGATACAGTAGGATGGGGGAATGTCAGGTATGGGGCGGTCGCCTGGGTCTCATGGCAGGTTGTAGGCTTGACGGAACAAGTGAGTCTTCAGGTGACACTTGAAGCTACTCAGGGTAGGAGAGTGTCTGACGTGTTCGAGCAGGGAGTTCCAGAGTAAGGCAGATGCCCGGGAGAAGTCCTGGACTCGGTTGTGCGAAGAGGTGATAAGGGGGGAGCAGAGGAGGAGTTCTTGGGAGGAGCGGAGGTTGCGTGAGGGTAGGTATCGGGAGACCAGGTCGGAGATGTATGGTGGGGCCAGGTTGTGTATGGCTTTGTACGCCATGGTTAGTGTTTTGAATTGGGATCTCTTGGAGACGGGGAGCCAGTGAAGGGCTTGGCAGAGGAGGGAGACAGGGGAGTAGCGGGAGGACATGTAGATGAGTTGGGCAGCGGAGTTGAGGATAGACTGGAGAGGTGTGAGGGAGTTAGCCGGGAGGCCATTGAGAAGGAGATTGCAGTAGTCAAGGCGGGAGATGATAAGAGCATGGATGAGTGTTTTAGCGGTGTCGTGGGTGAGGAAGGAGCGGATCCGTGAGATGTTCTTGAGCTGGAGCCGGAGGGATGTGGTGAGGGCCTCGATGTGGGGCTTGAAGGATAGGGAGGAGTCAAGGATTACCCCGAGGCACTTGGCTTGGGGGACTGGGGAGAGGGCGCAGTCGTTGATGCAGATGGATAGGTTGGGAGGTGGGGTGGAATTTCTTGGGGGGAAGACTATGAATTCAGTTTTGTCCATGCTGAGTTTAAGGAAGCGAGCAGAGAAGGATGAGATGGCGGAAAGGCACTGTGGGATTTTCGAGAGTAGGGAGGTGATGTCAGGGCCGGACAGGTAGATTTGAGTGTCGTCGGCGTAGAGTAGGTGGTACTGGAGGCCATGGGACTCAATGAGTTGCCCTAGGCCGAGAGTGTAAATGGAGAAAAGTAGGGGTCCCAGGACCGAACCTTGGGGGACTCCGACAGAAAGGGGTAGGGTGAGGAGGAGGTGTGGGAGTGCGAGACGCTGAAGGTCTGGTGCGCTAGGTATGAGGAGATCCAGGAGATGGCAAGGTGGGTGATGCCAAGGGATTCCAGGATCCGGAGAAGAAGGGAGTGGTCAACCGTGTCGAAGGCGGCAGACAGGTCAAGGAGTAGCAGGATGGACTAGTGGTGTTTGTTCTTGGTGGTCAGTAGGTCGTTGGTGACTTTGGTCAGGGCTGTTTCGGTGGAATGGAGGGGTCGGAAGCCGGACTGTAGGCGGTCGAAGTGGGAGCACGAGGAGAGGTGAGAGGACAGTTTGGAGTGGACGTGCTGTTCAAGTAGCTTAGAGGCGAATGGGAGAAGAGATATGGGGCGATAGTTAGAGACAGAGGTAGGGTCAAGTGAGGTTTTTTTTTAAATGGGCGTGATTAGGGTGTGTTTGAAGGCCGAGGGGAAGGTACCAGTGCTAAGTGAAAGGTTAAAGAGGTGGGTGAGGGCTGGGATGAAAATGGAGGTGTGGCTCGGAATGAGGTGGGATGGGAGTGGGTAGTGGGCGCTGGTGGTGAGGTGTGATTTTGACAGGAGGGAGGAGAGTTGGTCTTCAGTTATGGGGGGGAAGTGGCTGATGGAGGAGGAGGGCAGTGTAGGTGGGAAGGGGAGTTGTGGGGATAGTGGACCGAAGCTGCTTCTGATCTTGTCGATCTTCTCCTTGAAGAAGGTCGCAAAGTCTTCAGCAGAGATGAGGGGAGAAGGGGGAGGAGCAGGCGGGCGAAGTAAGGAGTTGAAAGTTTAGAAGAGCTGTTTGGGGTTGCGGGACAGAGAGGTTATAAGGGATGAGAAGAACACTTGCTTGGCAGTAGCAAGTGCCGTCTTGAAGTCAGTGATGGATTGCTTGAACAGAGCAAAGTGCTCGGGGGTGTGAAACTTTTTCCATCTCCTCTCGGCAACTCTGGACGCCCGTCTCAGGTTTTTAGTGAGGGTGGTGTGCCAGGGTTGCCTGTTAATGCGTGGAGCATGGAGAGTGAGGGGGCGGCTAGGTCGAGAGCGTTCGTTATGGTGGTGTTGTATAGGGTGGTGGCAATGTCAATGTCGTCAGCGCAGGGTATGTCGGTGAGAGGGAGGAGTGATTCAGAGAATAAAGGAAGATCAAGATCTTTTAGGTTTCGGCGAGGGTGATCAAGTTTGCGGAGAGGGGGTAGTGTGGCAGGGGAGTAGAGGGCGGAGAAGGTCAAGAGATGGTGGTCGGACAGTGTGAGTACCAAGGTTGTGAGGTTAGAGAGGGAGCAAAGGCGGGTAAAGATGAGGTCAAGCGTGTGGCCTTGTTCGTGGGTGGGAGAGGAGGACCATTGGGAGAGCTCTAGGGAAGTGGTCAAGGAAAGAAGGTTGGAGGTGGCTGAGGAGGGAGTGTCAACGGGGATATTGAAGTCGCCCATGATGATGGAGGGGATGTCAGTGGAGAGGAAGTGAAGTAGCCAGGTGGTGAAGTGGTCAAGGAAGGAGGCGGTGGGTCCGGGGGGGCGGTAGATGATAGCTATTTGGAGGTTGCAGGGGGAGAAGATTCGGACTGAGTGGGCTTCGAAGGAGGGGACAGTGACGGATGGGGGCTGGGGATAGGGCTGAAGGTGCAGGAGTTGGACAGCAGTATGCCGACTCCACCGCCGTGTTTGCCAGAGGGACGGGGGGTGTGGGACAGGCTGAGGCCGCCGTAGGATAGTGCAGCAGGGGAGGCCGTGTTGGAGGGGGTGAGCCAGGTCTCGGTGAGGCCAAGGAACTATGTTCTCAATCAACCCAAAAGACTCATAAATATCAAAGCTTAATATTTTTGGAAGTTGGAGTGGGGTTTTTTAGATTTGGCTATCTTAGGAGGATATCTGTTACTGTGCAGAGTTATTAGGAAACTTAATAAAAACTAAATATATTCCCTTTCCCATCTCACTTGTTTATTTTCACCAGGTGAACCAATATAACTGCACAAAATTTAGAAATAAACACTTCAGACATGCAAAAACAAAACACAAAAAATTAGTGCCCAATAAGGGCACCTTTCTTTATGATGACACTCATCAGTCTTCCATCCATAGATTCTGTCAGTTGCTTGATCTGTTTACGATCAACGTTGCGTGCAGCAGCCACCACAGCCTCCCAGACACTGTTCCGAGAGGTGTACTGTTTTCCCTCCCTGTAGATCTCACATTTTAAGAGGGACCACAGGCTCTCTATGGGGTTCAGATCAGGTGAACAAGGGGGCCATGTCATTATTTTTTCTACTTTTAGACCTTTACTGGTCAGCCATGTTGTGGAGTGGTTGGATGCATGTGATGGAGCATTGTCCTGCATGAAAATCATGTTTTTCTTGAACGATACCGACTTCTTCCTGTACCACTGCTTGAAGAAGTTGTCTTCCAGAAACTGGCAGTAAGTCTGGGAGTTGAACTTCATTCCATCCTCAACCTGAAAAAATCTTTGATGATACCACCCCATACCAGTTCCCACCTACACCTTGCTGGCGTCTGAGTCGGAGTGGAGCTCTCTGCTCTTTACTGATTCAGCCTCTGGCCCATCCATCTGGCCCATCAAGAGTCACTCTCATTTCATCAGTCCATAACACCTTTGAAAAATCAGTCTTAAGATATTTTTTGGCCCAGTCTTGATGTTTTATCTTATGTTTCTTGATCAAAGGTGGTCATTTTTCAGCCTTCCTTACCTTGGCCATGTTCCTGAGTATAGCACACCTTGTGCTTTTTGATACTCCAGTAACGTTGCAGCTCTGAAATATTGCAAAATTGGTGGCAAATGGCATCTTGGCAGCTTCACGCTGGATTTTCCTCAATTCATGGGCAGTTATTTTGCACTTTTTTTGCCCAACATGTTACTTGCAACCCTGTTGGCTATTTGCCATGAAACGCTTGATTGTTTGGTGATCACGCTTCAAACGTGTGGTAATTTCAAGACTGCTGCATCCCTCTGCAAGACATCTCACAATTTTGGACTTTTCAGAGCCCGTTAAATCTCTCTTCTGACCCATTTTGCCTAAGGAAAGGCATTTGGCTAATAATTAAGCACACCTTATATAGGGTGTTGATGTCATTAGACCACACCCCTCCTCATTACAGAGATGCACATCACCTGATTTACTTAATTAGTAGTTGGCTTTCAAGCCTATACAGCTTGGAGTAGCACAACATGTATAAAAAATATCATGTGATCAAAATACTCATTTGCCCAATATTTCTGCACACAGTGTATATTCATAATCGATGAAAGAAGAAGCGGCACTCACCAAACTTGAATGCAGTTCTTAAAACCTTATTCCGGTAAAAGCAAAGTTACATCTGTGCAGGGAGGGGAGTGAGGCAGGATCGGACGACAGATACACCATTTTGCACAATTTGGACCCATGCAAGCACTAATTGTGCGAAAGGGAGTGACCGTCGTCCGACCCTGCATCACTCCCTTCCCTGCACAGATGTGACCCCGCTTTTACCGGAATACAGTTCCCGCACTGCATTCAAGTTTGGTTAGTGCCGCTCCTTCTTTCATCGATTATGCATGCAACTGTTTCTTTGAGCTGAGCATCACCATCTCTGTCAACTGCTGACACCTGCAGAGACTTTGTTACAAGCCCTGAGTACTGTGGCTAGTGCATGGTTTTCCACTGTTTACATAGTACCTTTCATACACTCTCTCAGCCCTGGTTATACCTTTTATATATTCTCTCAGCCCTGGTTATGCTGTTATACACTCTCTCAGCCATGATTAAACTGTTCTACACTCTATCAGCCCTGGTTATGCTGTTATACAATCTCTCAGCCCTGGTTATACTGGTATACACTCTCTCAGCCCTGGTTACACTGTTATACACTCTCTCAGCCCTGGTTATACCTTTTATATATTCTCTCAGCCATGATTAAACTGTTCTACACTCTATCAGCCCTGGTTATGCTGTTATACAATCTCTCAGCCCTGGTTATACTGGTATACACTCTCTCAGCCCTGGTTATACTGGTATACACTCTCTCAGCCCTGGTTATACCTTTTATATATTCTCTCAGCCCTGGTTATGCTTTTATACACTCTCTCAGCCCTGATTATACTGGTATACACTCTCTCAGCCCTGGTTATACTGGTATACACTCTCTCAGCCCTGGTTATACCTTTTATATATTCTCTCAGCCCTGGTTATGCTTTTATACCCTCTCTCAGCCCTGATTATACTGTTATACACTCTATCTGCCCTGATTATACTGTTATACGCTCTCAGTCCTGATTATACTGTTATACGCTCTCAGTCCTGATTATACTGTTATACACTCTCTCAGGCCTGGTTATAACTGTTACATACTCTCTCAGTCCTGATTATGCTGTTATATATTCTCTCAGCCCTGATTATACTGTTATACACTCTCTCAGCCCTTGTTAAGCTGTTACACACTCTAGCAGCTCTTGTTATGTTATATGCTCTCTCAGGTCTAGTTATGCTGCTATACATTCTCTCAGTTCTGGTTATTCTGCTATACACTCTCTCAGCTCTGGTTATATTGTTATAAACTCTCAGCCCTGATTATGCTGTTATACACTGTCTCAGCTCTGGTTATATTGTTATACACTCTCTCAGCCCTGATTATGCTGTTATACCCTGTCTCAGGTCTGGTTATACTGTAATACACTCTCTCAGCCCTGATAATACTGTTATACACTTTCTCAGGTCTGGTTATACTGTAATACACTCTCTCAGCCCTGATTATGCTGTTATACCCTGTCTCAGGTCTAGTTATACTGTAATACACTCTCTCAGCCCTGATAATACTGTTATACACTTTCTCATGTCTGGTTATACTGTAATACACTCTCTCAGCCCTGATTATGCTGTTATACACTCTCTCAGGTCTGGTTATACTGTAATACACTCTCTCAGCCCTGATTATACTATTATACACTTTATCAGCTCTGGTTATTCTACTATACACTCTCTCAGCCCTGATTATCCTGTTATACGCTCTCTCTCAGCCCTGGTTATACACATTATAAACTTTCTCAGCCCTGGTTATACTGTTATACACTCTCTCAGCCCTGATTATATAGTTATACACTTTCTCAGCCCTGGTTATACTGTTATACACTCTCTCAGCCCTGATTTTACTATTATACACTCTCTGAGCCCTGGTTAAGCTGTTATATACCCTTTCCGCCCTGGTTATACTGCCATATACTCTCTCAGCTCTGTTTATACTATCATACACTCTATCAGCCCAGGTTATGCAGTTATACACTCTCTCAGCCCTAGATATACTGTTATACACTTTCTCAGGTCTGGTTATACTGTAATACACTCTCTCAGCCCTGATTATGCTGTTATACCCTGTCTCAGGTCTGGTTATACTGTAATACACTCTCTCAGCCCTGATAATACTGTTATACACTTTCTCAGGTCTGGTTATACTGTAATACACTCTCTCAGCCCTGATTATGCTGTTATACCCTGTCTCAGGTCTAGTTATACTGTAATACACTCTCTCAGCCCTGATAATACTGTTATACACTTTCTCATGTCTGGTTATACTGTAATACACTCTCTCAGCCCTGATTATGCTGTTATACACTCTCTCAGGTCTGGTTATACTGTAATACACTCTCTCAGCCCTGATTATACTATTATACACTTTATCAGCTCTGGTTATTCTACTATACACTCTCTCAGCCCTGATTATCCTGTTATACGCTCTCTCTCAGCCCTGGTTATACACATTATAAACTTTCTCAGCCCTGGTTATACTGTTATACACTCTCTCAGCCCTGATTATATAGTTATACACTTTCTCAGCCCTGGTTATACTGTTATACACTCTCTCAGCCCTGATTTTACTATTATACACTCTCTGAGCCCTGGTTAAGCTGTTATATACCCTTTCCGCCCTGGTTATACTGCCATATACTCTCTCAGCTCTGTTTATACTATCATACACTCTATCAGCCCAGGTTATGCAGTTATACACTCTCTCAGCCCTAGATATACTGTTATACACTCTCTCAGCCCTGATTATACTATTATACACTCTCTGAGCCCTGGTTAAGCTGTTATATACCCTTTCCGCCCTGGTTATACTGTCATATACTCTCTCAGCTCTATTTATACTATTATACACTCTATCAGCCCAGGTTATGCAGTTATACACTCTCTCAGCCCTAGATATACTGTTATACACTCTCTCAGCTCTGTTTACGCTGTTTATACACGCTCTCAGGCCTGGTTATGCTGTTATATACTGTATCAGCCCTACAAATGTTGTTATGCACTCACATAATAACACCAATGTAGTCTAGAGAAAAATCCTGTACAGGGTCTTATGCAAACACGTAAAACAAATAACCCACTAAAGAAAGCATTACTATGACCAGTTTTCACCATAAAACATGATACACTTTATTAATAGACAGTAATAAAAAGTAAAATTAAGTACCCCAGAATAACCAAAGTTGAAAATGGTTCATAATAATACATATGGTATGATATATCTGATAGACACTAAGAACAAAAATACATACAGCAGATGAAATAAGTATTGAACATATCAGCAGTTTCATAAGTAAATATATTTCTGTAGGTGCTTTGACGTGTATTTCTCACTAGATGTCAGAAACAACCCATCCAGTCCACACAGGCAAAGAAATCAAACCATAGATGTCCATAAATTAAGTTATGTGTAATAATGAGAAATGACAGTGAAAAAGTATTGAACACATGAAGAAAGAGAGGTGAATTATACCATGAAAAGTCATGACACCAGCTGAAATCTGTCAGTAATTAGAAAGAAATCCTGCTGTTTTGTGAAAAATAATACCAACTAGTTTAACTGATGGCCTATAGAAATGTGTCTCATTACTAAAGGTGGGGTCACACGCGGCGATCTGGCCTGCAATGTCGGAAGCGATGCGCGGGTGCCCGCTCGCTTCCGACATCGCAGGCCAGCTGTCACACGGCACGACGTTGCCGGTGACGCGGAGGCGATGTGGGCGGAGCCATCGCTCGCTGGGCTGGGCTCAGCCCAGTGAGCGATGGCTCAGTAACGCTGCGATATAGGCTGGATCGCGCCGCCAACAGTGTCAGACGGCGCGATCCAGCCTAATCGCTGGTCACAGGTTGACAGGTTTATGAACATGTTCATAAACCTGTCAACCTGCGACCAGCGATAATTTGCAGTTGCGTCGCGCTGTCACACAGCGCGACGCACTTGCAATATCGCCCGCGGCATCGCTGTGACGTCACTTTGCGGCGATGTCGCGGGCGAGATCGCCGCGTGTGACCCCACCTTTAGGGGCCACGTAACAACAGCTCATGACAATTCTAAACACACAGCCAAGGAATCTCTCTATTAGTTTCACAGAAAGATAATAAAGCTGCTGGAATGGCCGAGCCGATCACCAGAGCTGAATGCAATAGAAATTTTATTGAAGAAACTAAACCTCAGAGTTCATAGAAGGATCTATGAGACCTGCATGATGTAGAGTGTTTGTGTGGAAGAATGGGCCCAAAATCACCCTGAGCAATGCAGGCGACTAAGGTCTCCTTACCTGAAGTTTCATCACCAACAAAGGCTTTTGTATGAAGTATTAAATACATTTCATTAAGTGTGTTCCATACTTTTTCCTTGTGTCATTTCTCATTATTACACATCATTATATTTATGGACAACTATGGTTTGATTTCTTTTCCTGTGTGGATTGGATGGGTTGTTACCGACATCTGGTGATAAATCATGTCAATGAAAGTTTTATATATATAGTTACCCTGAAAATTAGTGACGTGCTCAATATTTGCTCTGTCCCAGCAGATAATTTAGCTGCTCTTAGAATTGTTTTTTTTTGTTTATGTACAATAGTAATTGGCATCAACTCTTTGTTTCTTCTACTTATAATTAATAAAATACCAATAATAATGTATTATCTGTAATTAATGCACTGCAGCATTACATTGATTACTAACAGCACCACCTGCTGGAGATTTCATGTATATGTATAGTTCAGTTGCTAGGTATTATGGGAAGTTTCCCAGAATGCAATGTGGTTACCTCAGTGACAGAAACCATTTTCCTCTTTGCCTCAGATCGGAGAATATGCTGCATCCCTATCATGAGTTGAAGCTCAGAAGTCGTTGGTGTGTGTGAAACGTATTTATTTCCTTCGTACCGGTGAGGGTTAATGTCTTTCTCTGCTTCTTCTGGTCAGGTGATGTGGTTTGACCACTCCCACCATCCTTTAAATAGTCACATGACCCATCACCTCCTGATGTCATGAAGGATACCGTTACATGCAGAGATATCCTGAGAGATATCGCTGTCACAGGTTTTGCATCGCTCAAACAACATTGTTAGGACGTCGTGGCGTGTAAAACCGAGATATGGGTGCGATAATTCTTTGGATCGCTGATCGCAGATTTGAGAACTTGTTATTAAATCAAGCGATCTGCGATCAGCCAACCTGCTGCATATTTGTGTGTGACACCGCGATAAAGATGTGGATAAAGATTTCGCCCATTGACCACAATGAACAGGGACCGATCACTGGGTTGTGCAAATGATCTCTGCTCGCAACATCTGCAGGACGTCGTGCACGATATCTGCACGTGTGACAACGCCCCAACGATGTCCAACAGATGTCCTCAGCGAGTGCGCGCTCCTGAGATCTTTAGAGATCTCCCAGCGATATCTCTGCGAGTAACGGTACCCTTATAGAGTTCATTCTATGCAAGACCATCCTGGTGTGTGGAGATCTACAGCTGAGCATTTTTTAGCCTTGGATTTGGGCTGCTTCCTTCATTTATTTGTATTCCATTGTGTATCCCTGGTTTGTCCACTCATCCCTGTGTGTTATTACGCTAGAGGTGTTGTCTAGTGCACTCACCGGCCAATGCACTAGCCAGGGTTACCTTAGGTAACAGTTAGAGGCTAGGCACAAGAAGGCAGCATGTGGAAGGACCTGCTTAGGGCTGTTAGGGCAGGAAGGAACAGACACAGGGCAGTGTCAGGAGGTGTTTTCATCACCCACTCCCTACTGTTAAGGTCTTCCTTCCCTTTACCATCCCGCTGTCCATTTGTGTTATGCTGTGTGATGGGTATCTTTATTGTTCGCACATGGCACGCTCACATGCATTTTGTTCTAAGTTAATCTTGCTCAAGTATAAGTGGAAAGATAGAATATTTATTGTCTTATACCTTATATAGATGAATGTATATGTTTTGTGTACCATTTAATCATGTCTTCTTATACACTCTTGTTGTATTATCCCTTTCACGCACGTAGTATAGCGGATACGGAAAAGGAAGCAGGATGGTACTAATGGGCAAGGAAATCTGGGTGGTTAGTCTGGCTATGGACTGGGGTTCCTGGCAAGCCCTGTACCCAGAGGTACCTCAGATGGTGAGGAGGTCTGGTCCTCCTCCCTTGCCCTATGCTCCTCAACCAGCCCTGTGCTATTCCCTCTCACCTCCCACCATGGACAGGGATATACAGCAACTTCCAAAGGAAACAACACAAAGAAGCTTAAGCAAGTGCAAAAACGTCTTCTGCTCACATGGTCAAAGGCAGAATGAAACTCTATCAGAGACATCAGCTGGAGGGGCCTCCACCTGTATCTGCAGAGCCACACACCACACATAGACAGCTTCAGCATTAACCCCGGAAGAACCAAAGGAAATTTACTCTGATTTAAACTGCAGCAGAGCAATTCACAAGGACGGTGGATCAGTCAACACGTGACACATCTACTGTCAATAAAGAAGGTTCTAGTTGACTAGCCTCATTCCTAAGTAGAAGATAGGAAAGGTTTAGCTGCATGTCTCATTACACAACGTGTGTGAGGATAGTACAATACTCATTTCACCTGCTGTATGTACTTTTTTTCTTGGTGTCACTCTTATATATGTCATACCATATATATTCACATAAACCATCTTTAACTTTGGTTTATTTTGGGGTACTTTATTTGCCCTTTTTCTAGTTTATATTGTGTGCATTAAATGTTGTTTTTCAATATATATTTTTCTAAATGTTTTTATTACTGTGTATTTATAAAGCTTATGATGTTTTATAGTGATAATTGGTGATAGTCAAGCTTTCTTTAGTGGGTGCTTTGTTATACACTCTCTCATCCCATACTGCTGCACTGAAAATCACCTTGGAATCTAGAATAAAATAATTCCCTGAAGCCGTAACCCCATTTTTGTTTGCTTCTTTCTAGACACATAATACTACAAAGGACCATATGTTTCGATATGTTGCCTATTTTGAATGGATTTACCAGCAATATAATGGGAACACACTGCAATAAATGGTGGGAACCAATGATTTGGCATACGAGATTTCATCATTTCTATCACTGGTGCTAACTAGAAGAAAAGTAGAAAAGCGCACATAGGGTCTTATCCAGGTGTAACCGGGGTGTTGTATTGTGTGCTGTTGCACTAACCTTATGTTGTTGTGAGAGTCACAACAACTATTGAAGCATAAGCCGGCTCCACCCAAGGAAACCGATTAAAGCATTAGATGAAAGGTGGTAATTCATGCGCTGCCGTCTGTCCGTTGGTTCCAAGAAATCCAAGGAATCACAAGATGTTAAAAGCAATACCTTTAATGTCTAATTCTTACGCGTTTTGTGGTACTTCAGACCACTTCATCAGAGTTCCACAAGGAAAATCTTTCTTGATATACTTATCTTGATATCCCCTATCCATAGAATAAGAGATGTTCCAGCACTAAAGCCCAGTGATGTAACTTGAAGCTCATGGGCCCCGGTGCAAAAGCTCCAAAATGGCCCACAATTATTGCAAATCTTTAATATTATAATAATATTAGTATATTTTTTGTAGGCCAAAATGACTTTTGGGGCCCCATAGGCTCCAGGACCCGGGTGCTATTGCAACCCATGCACCTGTTGTAGTTACGCCCCTGCTAAAAACCCCAGTGATCCTGAGAATAAGGTTCATCCAAATCCTGTCATAAAGGGAATCTACCAGCAGATTTTTGATTCCTCATCTGAGAGCAACATAATGTAGGGAGAGAAACCCTGAATCCAACAACGTATCAGATAGATTACTGGCTGAAGCCATTCTCATACATCCAAAAATGTATTTTCAGGCATGTAACAGAGCTCAGATATTTGCCCCACCCACACAAGGCTCTTAATAAGATTGTGCATTGACTGTGAGGTATCAATCACACCAGGGGGCATGTCAGACTGCCTTGAGTTGACTTTCTAGTCCTGTAGTTGTAATAAAGCCATTAGTTTAAGTAAACAATTGCACAGTTACTTTTTGCTTCTTATAGCATGCTGTCCCCACCTTACATAGCAAAAACATGCTGACAGATTCCCTTTAAATTAAGTACCGTATATGCTCGGCCTAAGCTACTTTTATTATCTATTGGACTGTTAGAGAAAGCAGAGTATCTCCCTCTGCTATTTTGAGCAGTCCCATAGACAATGAATGGAGTGGAGGTCGAGCATGTGCCCATTCAATAGAGGGGTTATTGCAGATTCCACTCTCAGGCTTACTGATCCATATTCTAAGGATTGCTGACCCCATACGATTAGGGAGTAACCCCCAAACCTATGAATAGGGAATAACATGTACTTTTTGGAATAAACACTTGAAGAAAATTAAATTGACACAATAATTTTAAAGGCGTTGTTGAGCTGACAATTCCTGCAGACATTATTTCTTATAATCATGCAGGCTTATGGTATGATGATTTCTGTCTTTGAAGGATTTGTGCATAATTAGGAAAAAACTTTACTTTTATTCAAAAACAGTGGCACATCTGCACAGGTACTTTACTTGGAATTGCAGTTTGTCCCAGTTTATTTTCTGGAGGGTAACAAGTGGGGTGGACCCCAACCAATCAACAACAACAGATCTATCCTTAGGCTGGCTTCACACTGCGTGTGTGATCCGATCCGAGGATTTCCGCTTGAGGCAGACAGCCGCGGACCAGATCTGCACACAGGACTGGGGGGCTATTATGCCCTCCGGTCCTGTGTGCAGCGCACGCAGCTGCAGCCGCTGACAGGTCAGGACCGCAGCGCCCGCGGTCCTGACTTATCAGAAGCGAGAACTGTGTGCACTGCACACCGGACCGGAGGGCATAATAGCCCCCCAGTCCTGTGTGCAGATCTGGTCCGCGGCTGTCTGCCTCAAGCGGACAGCCACGGATCGGATCACACACGCAATGTGAAGTCGGCCCTAGAAAAAAAGCCATAATTATAGAAGTCCTATGGAATCCCTTTAATTCATTAGTGAGGATAAACAGTTCTTTAAATTCTCGGTAGAACTTTGGAAGGTGAAATTCCCCATGTCCGCAAAGCCATCCAGTGCTACAGAGGTAAAAGACTGTGTATATGAGCAATCGACTCTACAACATAAGAAAAAGATGTGAATAGTGATATTTTTTGCATAGAACATTGCTATTTTGAGTTTATTTTGGTCAAACTTGACAATATTATGTGCCCACGCTTTGCCTGAAAAAACCCAGAGGTTACCGTTCTTGAGGATGTACATTGCTGAACCGTGCGTTCATCTATTTTTAACAGCGTCGTGCAAGAATATTCTATCTGCATTGACCAAGTTCTCAAAGAAAAACCTTAGCTCAACCACGATAAGAATGTTATTTGACAACCTACAAATGAATGTCTAAACTAAACCAGAAGTATAGTTGCCCTCACTGATTGTTAGGGCTCATTCAGACGTCAGTTTCCCCGAGTACAAGTACTATCCGGGTGAGACAGGTTACGAGGATGCAACGATACAGTAAAGGCAACTCAGTGATGACTCACAACAGAAGTTCATCTCACACAAACAACAGAATTGAGATGATGAGATATAATCAGGGAACAGTACAAGTGATTACAAAAGACTGATTAATGCACAATAAGAGCTACACAAGGTCTAAATACAATAGTCATACACTTGGTTTCTTATAACAGATACTATCAAATGAATTTAGTCAGGGTCTTTCAGTCTGGGAAGTGTCAATGTAATGGAACCATAGAGCAACCCAATAAGCTGCAAGTCCAAGTTTAGTGTATAACTTTCTACCACTGAGTACTGTACGTTGGAACAGGAAGCAACGGCCCAGTTCACACAGATTGTCTTCTTTACGGTGTTGTTCGGTGTCTGGGTTCCTTCTGGAGTCGATGTTCGGTATTTAGGTTTATTGTGGAGTCGATGTCCAGTATTCGATCCTTGGGTTCCTTCAGGAGTCAATGTTCAGTATTCGGTTCCTTCTGGCGTCGATGTTCAGTATTCAGGTATTCTTGTGGAGTGGATGTCTGGTATTTGGGTTTCTTGTGGAGTCAATGTCCAGTATTCGATCCTTGGGTTCCTTCTGGAGTCGATGTTCTGTATTCAGTATTTGAGTCCATTCTGGAGTCTAGTATAACACATGCTTTTAATGAGACCTTTTCAATCATGGACACTTCTTCAGTAACGGCGACTGTGGACCCAATCCACTAGTCACCCATCTGCTTTCTTGGTCTTGGCACCATCTCCTCCTCTTCTCTGCCATCCCAGGCTTTTTATACTTTGAAGCTGCCCCTTAACAATCACCTGACCTAGCATTCCCTCAAATGCCTTCACACAATGAAACACTAATCATGTTACTGAGTTCCTGGTTATTCCTTTTGACCGGCAGTTGGTGCGGCGCCCCGCATGAGCAGGGAGACCCGGCAGCGGCGTCCCTCTTGACACTAGAGGGGGATGCCGACTACTGGAGGGACGCATTTGGACGGCTCCGCCAGGACATGGAATAAGCCCTGACGTGGGTGTACAGAAGGTGGAGCGCGGCGCGGGCTTGTGAGCTGACAATCATGTGGGAAGGCCGCGAAGCGCGAGAGGCAGTGGTAGCAGTGCAGGCAGTTGTGGAGTACCGTGCCTCGTTACCACCCGCACCACCACCCGTCCAGACCCGGGACACGGGAGTCCAGACTGAACCCCCATCAACACCACCGTGCCGTACTCGCAGCTACCTCCGGCTGGAGACAGAGCGAACATCCCCTACTGAACCAGATGTTATAGTCGAAGCTGAGGAGGATGAAATAGACTTTGAGGAGCCGGAGGACGTCGAAGGAGCCTCGAGAGGGAGCACCCCAGAAGCTGCGTGGCAGCGGCAGCAGCGAGGAACCCCAACCGTCGTGATCTCAGCAGAGACAAGAGTGTCATCCAGAGTCCCTACCAGCAACTCGCCACCTCCACAGTACGAGTCATTGCTAAACGACAGAGACCAAGTGGAAAGACAACGACGCCAAGAGGAGTGGTTCCAGAAGGAGCAGGCAACACGGCAACTACGGGATGAGGCAAGACAAGATCACAGCCCCCGCTTCCAGTAGAACTACACCGGCAAGGAACTGTCGTTTCGGTGTACCAGGATGAAGGATGGGGATTCCTTAGAGAACCCGGACTTCAAGGCGATATCTTTTTTGCCAGACGTGGTGTGGAATCGTACCTGCGGCAAGGACACCTGGACAGAGACTTATACCGAGGTGAGCAGGTTACTTTTGAACGTTATCCAGGTCCCTTAGGCTGGTTTGCCATAAGGATCTCTCACCAGCAATAGACTCCCGTTGTAGAGACATTGTCTTGTACGTAGCCCCATCTTTTCCAGCAACCATGCCCTTTATTTTTGCCTTCCATTTCTAGAATAAGAATAATGAGCGTGTCCCCGTGTGTTTTTCATTAATCTGAAGATACAGAGACTTTTATTTTGAACTTTTCCCTTGTTAATAATGTGTGCTGTGTGAGTAACGGCCCAGCGGTGATCATACACACTGGACTGTGCGGGACAATACATTACCGCTGGGCCCGCGTAGTTACAGTCATATGAAAAAGTTTGGGCACCCCTCTTAATCTTACTCATTTTTTTTGTTTAAAATTGGGTTTTTGCAACAGCTATTTCAGTGTGATATATGTAATAACTGATGGACACAGTAATATTTCAGGATTGAAATGAGGTTTATTGTACTAACCGAAAATGTGAAATATGCATTATTTCAAAATTTGACAGGTGCAAAAGTATGAGCACCTCAACAGAAAAGTGACATTAATATTTAGTAGATCTACCTTTTGCAAAAATAACAGCCTCTAGTCGCTTCCTGTAGCTGTTAATGAGTTCCTGGAACCAGGATGAAGGTATTTTTGACCATTCCTCTTTACAAAACAATTCCAGTTCAGTTAAGTTTGATGGTCGCCGAGCATGGACAGCCCGCTTCAAAACATCCCACAGATGTTCAATGATATTCAGGTCTGGGGACTGGGATGGCCATTCCAGGACATTGTAATTGTTCCTCTGCATGAATGCCTGAGTAGATTTGGAGCGGTGTTTTGGATCATTGTCTTGCTGAAAGATCCATCCCCGGCGTAACTTCAACTTTGACACTGATTCTTGAATATTATTCTCAAGAATCTGCTGATACTGAGTGGAATCCATGCGACCCTCAACTTTAACAAGATTCTCGTTACCGTCATTGGCCACACAGCCCCAAAGCATGATGGAGCCTCCCCCAAATTTGACAGTGGGTAGCAAGTGTTGTTCTTGGAATGCTGTGTTTTTGTGGCGCCATGCATAACGCCTTATTGTATGACCAAACAACTCAATCTTTGTTTCATCAGTCCACAGGACCTTCTTCCAAAATGAAACTGGCTTGTCCAAATGTGCTTTTGCATACCTCAGGCGACTCTGTTTGTGGCGTGCATGCAGAAACGGCTTCTTTCGCATCACTCTCCCATACAGCTTCTCCTTGTGCAGTGTGCGCTGTATTGTTGACCGATGCACAGTAACACCATCTGCAGCAAGATGATGCTGCAGGTCTTTGGAGGTGGTCTGTGGATTGTTCTTGACTGTTCTCATCATTCTTCTTCTCTGCCTTTCTGATATTTTTGTTGGCCTGCCACTTCTGACATTTACAAGAACTATCCCTGCGGTCTTCCATTTCCTTACTATGCTCCTCACAGTGGAAACTGACAGGTTAAATCTCTGAGACAACTTTTTGTATCCTTCCCCTGAAGAACTATGTTGAACAATCTTTTTTTTCAATCATTTGAGAGCTGTTTTGAGGAGCCCATGATGACACTCCTCAGAGAAGATGCAACTAGGAGAACAACTTGCAAGTGGACACCTGCAATAGCTTTTCTCATGATTGGATACACCGGGCTATGAAGTACAAGGCTCAATGAGGTTACCAAACCAATTTAGTGCTTCAGTAAGTCAGTAAAAAGTAGTTAGGAGTATTCAAATCATGAAAATCAGAAGGGTGCCCATACTTTGGCACCTGTCAAATTTTGAAATAATGCATATTTCTCATTTTTGGTTAGTAAAATAAGCCTCATTTCAATCCTGAAATATGACTATGTCAATCAGTTATTACATATATCACATTGAAATAGCTGTTGCAAAAACCCAATTTTAAACAAAAGAAAATTAGTTAGATTAAGTGGGGTGCCCTAACTTTTTCATATGACTGTTGTACCGGTCCCCGTTGGGCCAAGTTGGATAATGTTCAACTGCGGATAGTAAAAGCCAGAGAGTAAGAACTTTGTCAACAGGTGACCCGAGGACCGTGAGGTCTAATATACTAACTACTGCAATGTATATATGAGTAACGTTTGAAGAATAGTGCCTCCTAGCAATTGGAAGAAACCCAAGAATGCTTGTTTGTATATAGTTTACCCGTTGTTATTGTTATAGAAAACATGAAAAATGCTTTTTCACTTCCTGATTAACAGGTACAGTTACTCGCGGACGAGTATTTTCCATCAGGGGGGTATGTGGCGCCCCGCATGTGCAGGCGTCACAGAGGGGTATTGCACCTGTAAAAGAAGTATAATTGCCCCATCTGCCGGTGGACCCTAGGATGGTGGGTGTGACCCATTCCCAGCACTCCCACATTAGTTGAGCGGTGGGAGGTTACCCGGGAGGGGATATATTCACCTTTAGAGGATTCAAGGAGGTCTTAGGCTAATTGGAACGAGGCGGAAGGTTTAATTGGTCGGTTTCAAGCTGATCCGGAGGGAAGAAAAAGGGAACTTGAGGAGATCCTGAAAGAGGGCGCCCGACGCGAGAAGTGCAGGCCCTAGAGAGAAAGGGAGATCCTCAGAGTGGAGCGACCATACTCCAGGGGATACTCCAGTCCACCACGGGAACGCCAGGCCCGAGGATCCGGCGAGAGTTTATCTTTGTAGTCGGCAACCAGCTGCTGTGGCTTGTTTATCAGCACGGAGCGGTCTGGCTGCTTCTTCACCATGAGAGGGAGGACCCCCAGTACTACCTACACGGAGCTATTGGGTATAGGCCCATCCTAGGCGGGGAAGAAAGGACGCGGGTTCATCAACTAAGGTACACCACGGGTTCCACCATACCACCTGGGATCCACTTGTAGCCACCTGTAAAGCTACCTGTTATTATAACATCTTGCTGAACTGTGAACTGTGTCTAATGCTAGTACAAGTTGACAGTAAGGTACCCGGGAGAAAGTGACTTTGCTCTGTGTGTTTTCTCTATCAACCTGTTCCCTTGCATTAACGCTGCCCCGAAGGAACAGCCCTACCTGTAGGGGGTTTTGCCATCTAAGCCGCACTACCATTCACCTCCGGCGGACTGTGGCAGCGCTGGTGACCCATCACAAGATACTACAGGTGGCGTCACGTGAACTAGATAAAAACTCTAGATAAAAACTTCCCTGTAAATACACCATTTTTGAAGTGTCACCCAGGCCACGGGATCAGGCGCTGCCACCCGTGACATCCCTAGAACAACCACAGAGCCCGGTACCCGAGTACCCCAGGGCCTGTGGCTCGACATTGGCAATAGTCCACCGAGACTGCAAGATCTTAATTAAGCGAGTCTCCTGCTGTTCCTACTTCATTACATTGGTTCTTAGGTAGGACAAAAACTCATATCTATTCTAGTCTATGGAGCTGTTCATGTGGCACCCTGGTTGGGGCACCACAGGAACTCTTAGGACACAATGGGAAAGTACACAGCAAGCATCCCCACTTACTTACAACACCCTTTCACCCCAGGCCTGTAGGGGGAGCTCCACTGGTTGCCTTAAGCCAGTTCCCCCTATAAATACGGGTCCTGGAGCGAGAAACTGCGGAGTGTGCAGTCACTTTAGAACTGTAAACAGCTAGGAGAGCTGACCTGGTACTGGTGCCACACTAGGCCCATACCAGCACACCCGGGAAGTGGTAGACCCTCGCAATAGGGGTCATAGGAGCAGGAGGCGAACACCTTACAGGGGCAGAGGAGTCCTTTGACTCACCCTAACAAGTCCGGTCACTGGGTCCGAGCTGCAGGAGCCATAGCACAGGCTGCAGAGAAACCAGCACCTCACAAGGGAGTTTAGCTCCCTGGACACCTGAAGCACCGCCAGGTGAGAGCCCGGAGTCGAGTACTCGACAATATTCCTTTATAGTGCCCTCAGTGCAGCAAACTCGGGTGTAACCTGTCACACCAAAAAGTGCAACTCCGGTTTGGTAGGATTTCATGTCCACTGGACCCCACTAGAAGCTACGTGCATTAGGAAGCCTATACCACTGCTTGCTGTGGAACCTCCAGAAGTGTCTACTTCATCACCCGGTTGAGTGTACCTGTTGACACCAGTAAAAGGGTACTGAAAAGACTTTATGTGTCTGTACATTCTTCCCGGATTATTACTTGCAACGACTGAGCTGCCATATTCCACCCAGTGCAGCTCCTGGCCCCGGGGACTACTGCTCATCCTGGGGGGATGGGGGTCATTGATAAGCCACCAAGATGCTTTTATTTTAATGTTGTGAATTACATAATAAAGTAAAAACTTTTTCATCGGATGAAGGTGCCAGCATATCTTCATTATATTCCTTGACTTGGGCGGTGGCCGGCCGTCAGCTGCAGCACCTGACTGGATCTTCTGAGAAGGAGGGGTGAGCTTACTCCTATTCCCTGTTCCCTGTGAGTTCATTCTGTGGGGAGCATCCCATCTAGCTGCCGCACATCCCCTGGAGGCCCAAGCAGCGCCGGTGCCATCACCGGACACCCACAGGTGGCGTCACAACAATCAAGACTTTATCCCAATCTCCTAAGCCTTTCATTTGACCACCGGGCCCCACAGCCTCAGGCGCGGAACCGTGACAACTGAAGCATCGCCTGAGACCTGAGAACCGGTAACGGTGAGTCATTCACATCCAGCTGAAATGCATTACAGTGCAGAGACCCATCGGGTCCCTGCACTGTGATTCACAGTGGCGGCTTAAGAGTGGCGGCAGGTGAATTCGGTGGCACAGCACATGACAGTTATGCTATCTGCCTTGGCGCGCACTCTGATGTCAGCTTGAACTATGCACAGAATACAGAGGACACCAAGTGACGTTGGAGCGGGGGAAAGGTGAGAATAATATTTTTTGTATTTAATTATGTGTTAGGGACAGAACGGGGACATATATACAAGGATGTGGACCAGGCCAACCATAATGAGGATCATATATACAAGGATATAGACCATGAAAACCAGGATGGGATCATATCATATATACAAAGATAGAGCAATGTAAACCAGGATGGGGATCATAAATCCAAGGATGTAGAGCATGTAAACCAGGATGGGGATTATATATCCAATTATGAGGCCATGTAAACTAGGATGGGGATCATACCGTGGGTACGGAAAGTATTCAGACCCCTTTAAATTTTTCACTCTTTGTTTCATTGCAGTCATTTGGTAAATTCTTTTTTTTCCATTAATTTACACTCTGCACCCCATCTTGACTGAAAAAAAACAGAAATGTAGAAATTTATGCAAATTTATTGAAAAAGAAAACTGAAATATCACATGGTCTTAAGTATTCAGACCCTTTGCTCAGTATTGAATATAAACACCCTTTTGAGCTAGTACAGCCATGAGTCTTCTTGGGAATGATGCAACAAGTTTTTTACCCCTGGATTTGGGGATCCTCTGCCATTCTTCCTTGCAGATCCTCTCCAGTTACATCAGGTTGGATGGTGAACGTTGGTGGACAGCCATTGTCAGGTCTCTCCAGTGATGCTCCATTGGGTTTAGGCCAGGGCTCTGGCTGGGCCAGTCAAGAATGGTCACAATCCTTTGTTATTTTAGCTGTGTGCTTAGAGCCATTATGTTGTTGGAAGGTGAACCTTTGGCCAAGTCTGAGGTCTAGAGCACTCTGGAGGAGGTTATCTCTGGATACCAGGATATCTCTGTACTTGGCCGCATTCATGTTTCCTTCAATTGCAACCAGCTTTCCTGTCCCTGCAGCTGAAAAACACCCCCAAAGCATGATGCTGCCATCACCATGTTTCACTGTTGGGATTGTATTGGGCAGGTGATGAGCAGTCCCTGGTTTTCTCCACAATTACCACTTAGAATAATCACCAAAAAGTTCTATCTTCGTCTCATCAGACCAGAGAATCTGATTTCTCATAGTCTGGGAGTCCTTCATATGTTTTTTTGCAAACTCTATGCAGGCTTTCATATGTCTTGAACTGAGGAGAGGCTTCCATCAGGCCACTCTGCCACATAGGCCTGACTGATGGGGTCTGCAATGATAGTTGACTTTGTGGAATATTCTCCCATCTCCCTACTGCATCTCTGGAGCCCATGTGGCACCCCATGGGTTAATGTGCCACAATAACATCACACGGGTTCCCTTCCCCACAACACACTGACTTACACTAGCACCTCTGGCCAGGAGGGGGAGCACAACCTGCTCTCTTAAATACTCTAGGTCCACAGGAAGTAGTGAGTTCAGTTCCTGGAGAACTGAGAGAAGGAGATTGTGGTGTAAAGAAGCTGTGGTAGGCTTCTCCACAGTCTGCAACTCGATTCCAGGCCTAGTGAGGGTCTGAGGAAAGGAGCAATGAAAGACAGAGGAACACGTCTGGGAGCTGGAGTGATACCTTCACTCGCCCCAGAAGAGCGCACAGAACGGACACTGGATCCGGCACTGTGTCTGGCACCCACAGCACAGTGAATCCAGGAATAGTGGGGTCTCTAGACAGCCACAGTACCAGAGCGAAGCAACACAGAGGGGTCAGCACAGCACAGAGGACTCAAGTTGCCTAGCCAAGTGGTACCAGCAGAACAGAGAGAGAGTGAGACAGTCCCAGCAGCTCAGCTAGACGCAGCAGCCAGGACTCACACACACAGCACAGCACGAGGAAGCTGATGACCCGGACAGGGTGAGAGGAAAACCCGGCCCCTACAGACTCCGTGGCCAATCTGCAATCACATCGCAGTAAAGCTTTGGAAGCTACAAAACGTGAGTGTGTGTTCCCTAACCTGTCTCCACTATTCCCCTCCATCATAGACTTTACCAACACTACCCCGGGGAACACAGTTCTGCCCACTGGAACTATTCCACCTCAGCTGCTACCACATCTTCCCCGGAGGTTCTGCAGCAGCAGCGGCCCCATTAGTGGCTGCACACAGTGGGTGGCGTCACGTTAGACTATACTCCCCTGTAAATACACCCTTTTATTTGCCAGGGCCCGGGACACGGTCCGGACCTGGACCCCGTGACATTCCCCCTGAAGTAGATACGGTCCGGTACCGAGTACCCTCGTCCCAGTGGGCTCTACAAACCTGGCGTCACGAACAGGATATACCGTGCCCGTTAAAACGGGCAGCGTGTGCCGTGGTTGATGTGAAAACTGATTTTGAACTGCGCCTTCTGAACTGTATTTTTGAGAATCCGCCATTTTGGAGCGCGCGGTGCGCAGGAAAGAAAGGGGGCGGTACCTTGCATTGGCGCGAACCCAGCCTCCTCCCTTGGTGCTGACTACATCCGGCGGGGAAGAAGATCCCTGGTGCACCCCGGAACCTCCCCTAGACATCCGGATGAAGCGGAAGACGGAGGGCGGACATTAACTAAGGGGGCCCAAGATGTCGCAGCCCGATCCACAAGGTGGCGACGGAGCAGCCGGTGGAGCTGCAGCGCCGGACCTAGCGATAGCGCCCGGCGGTGCAGCTGCGCAAGGAACAGCACCCATCATGCCGTTCCTGATGCCGTATACTCCAGGGGCAATGTGGCTGCCCCAGTACTCCGGTGAACCTAATACACTAACTGACTTTATGCTAAAGATAAAAGAATATTATGTGATGTACCCCCTCACTGAAGCCCAGCGTGTAGGAATGATAATGGGGCAATTAACGGGCAATGCACGGCGTGAGGTTTCGTCCTGGCTGGACACAGATAAGGACACTGTAGAACATCTAGTAGCTAGACTGAAAGCAACGTTTGAATCTGCTGCTGATACCCGGGCTAAGATGAGTTTCTTTGCATGCCACCAGAAGCCTAAACAGAGTGCCAGAGACTTTGCCTTGAACCTACAGGAAGCACTCAAAGCCCTTAAGCTGGCAGAACCTGCTTTAGCCCCAGGAGCTGATAAAATGCTACTTGACCAATTTATAGAGGACCTCCATTCCCCTTCCCACAGAGGACAGTTGAGCATGATATTGCTGCAGAACCATGACATGACATTTACTGAACTGAAAGATAGAGCTATCCGCCTGCAGCAGCTGGAAGAGCCTCGGGAATTAACCTCCGTACCGGACACTGCAGCAGCACCTCAGCAGCCAGCAGCGCCAGCGACCTCTGCTATGTCAGCAACTGCTGCTAAAACCGGGGAATATATCTGTAATGCAGCCCTCAATCAAAAGCTGGATGCCCTGACAGACACCATGATCTCCATGGCCAAGGTCATCAAGGAACTGCGAGAGTCAAAGCCTGCACCCAAGATCCAGTTGGCGACCAGCAAAGAGGATGTCCCGTGGATGAGGCCCAGAAGATACCAAGGAACAAGAGGGCGACCCAGCGATTGCTACCAACCGGATGGACAGTCCATTTGCCGCCGTTGCCAGAAACCAGGCCATCTTCCTCGTGAGTGTCCTTTAAACGACAATTCCCTGGGCAGGACGGGCCGCTCCCCAGGAATAACCTCTCAAGGTCCTTCAGCCTGGTTTGACAGATTCGGTAGAGGACAGCCGGTGATCCCTATCATGTTTAATGGCATTCCCTTTAGTGCCTTGCTGGATACCGGGTCCCAAATAACATCGATCCCACATGTTCTATATAAAAGGTACTGGGCTGATTCAGACATTACTAGTGCGCCAGATGACTTTAACTTTGATGTATGGGCTAGTAATGGACAGTTAATACCAAAGGTTGGGTTTAGAGAGATGAATATTCAGATTGGGAAGGTAGAATTGCAGAACCAGGGTGTTATAATCATAGATGTTAACCGGCGAGAACGTGAACCAGTGATGCTGCTAGGAATGAATGTAATTAAGAAATGTTTTTTCCGAAGTGTTAAGTGTTTTGCAGCAAATCGCCGAGACTGCCGGAACTGGACAACTGGACTTCTGCACAAAGAGATCAAAGCCCTGATGTTGAAGCAACAGGTAGAAATCTCCGGAGGTGAGATCGGCAGTATACGAGTAAGTGATCCAATACCCATTGTAATACCTCCCAAAACTGAAATGTTGGTCTGGTGTAGAGCCGCAATAGGCATTAAGGGGCAAGACTATCAAGCTCTGGTAGAACCCGTGTACTCAGACAGCAGACCCACCATACTCACAGCTAGAGGATTAGTTGACGTACACAGGGGAAGAGTGCCATTACGCATACCTGCGGAGAAGATGAGGTCACATTACCAAAGTATGCTACCATGGCTAAGTTGTACACGGTTGATAACAATAACAACACAGCCGTTGAGCCCTTGGACCCGTCAAGTCAGGCGGATGACAATGGCTCAGAGGAGAAGCTGGAGGATTGGTGCCAAAAGCTGCATGTAGGTACCAGTTCTACACCTCCCCGTCACAAGCATGGAGTATACCGGGTAGTGAAAGAATATGAGCAAATATTCAGCAAACACCCGTTAGACTTTGGGCAGATTAAAGGGGTAGAGCACACTATACCCACAGGTAACCATGAACCTATAAAAGAGAGGTATAGACCATTACCACCAGCTCACTACCAAACTACCAAGGACATGCTCAGAGAAATGAAATCTGCAGGGGTAATAAGAGATAGTTGTAGCCCCTGGGCAGCACCTCTAGTGTTAGTTAAAAAGAAGGATGGGACCATGAGAATGAGCGTAGATTATCAGCAGATTAATCGCATCACACATAAGGACGCATACCCATTACCTAGGATTGAGGAGTCATTAGCTACATTAAAATCTGCTAACTACTTTTCCACCCTTGATCTGACTAGTGGGTACTGGCAGGTTCCTGTGGCCGAGGCCGACAAGGAGAAGACAGCGTTTACTACACCGATGGGCCTCTGCAAGTTCAATTGTATGCCGTTCGGACTCTGCAACGCACCCAGGACCCTTCAACGCCTGATGGAGAGCTGCCTAGGACACAAGAACTTTGAAACTGTCCTTCTGTACTTAGATGACGTCATAGTCTACTCCAAGATGTATGAGCAACATCTACAAGACCTGGCAGAAGTGTTTGAAGCCTTATCCAAATATGGCATGAAAATCAAGCCATCCAAGTGTCACCGTCTTAAACCAAAGGTACAGTACCTGGGACATGTCGTGAGTTCAGAGGGAGTAGCACCGGATCCTGATAAAGTCACAGTGATCAGGGATTGGCCAAAACCTACGAACGTGAAAGAAGTGAGGCAATTCCTGGGCCTGGTAGGCTATTATAGAAGATTTATCAGAGGATTCACGAAGCTCGCAGCTCCCCTGCAAGACTTCCTGGTAGGACAGTCAAGAAAGTCTGCAACCTGTAATTCTCCTTTCCAGTGGAGTGAAGAGAAGGAAGACTCCTTCAACAAGCTGAAAATTGCACTGACGGGAGAAGAGATCCTGGCATACCCTGATTACCATCAACCGTTCATTCTATACACGGATGCCAGCAACGTGGGACTAGGAGCAGTGTTATCGCAGAAGCAAGGAGGCAAAGAGAGAGTTATTGCCTTTGCAAGTAGGAGGCTCCGGCCTACAGAAAGAAATCCCAAAAATTACAGCTCCTTCAAGTTAGAACTACTGGCAGTAGTTTGGGCTGTGACTGAACGTTTTAAGCATTACTTGGCAGGTGCAGAATTCACCATCTACATGGATAACAACCCATTGACTCACCTGGATACAGCAAAATTAGGAGTTTTAGAGCAGCGATGGATAGCCCGACTATCTAATTACAACTTTGTCATCAAATATAGGGCAGGTCGCAAGAACGGGAACGCAGATGCCTTATCACGGATGCTGCACCTGAAAGACGTGGAAGAGGAACCGGAAGAACTGGAAGAGATTGAACTACCGGCCTTTCATCGTTCAAAGGAAGAAAAGTATCAACCCGGCATCTACCAAAGAGGGCAGAAGGTGAATCTCAATCCGTTAAGACACCACGGATGGGCTGACACCCAAGATACTGATCCAGCTGTGAAGCTAGTGAAAGAACTGCTTACACAACAAGGCGCATACCCTGATCAGAATGCCCCAGCTGAGACTATACAGCTCTGGAAGGAAAGAGGCAAGTTGTTTCTGCATCAAAGGAAGCTCTGCAGGAGGTTCACAAATCCCAAGACACATGAACTGGTCTGGCAGATAATCGTGCCCAAGCAAGACGTCAGAATGGTCTTAGAAGCTTACCATGACGGCGCAGGTCATTTCGGATGGAAGAAGTTGGAAGCGATCCTGAGAGAAAGTTTCTATTGAGTTGGCATGAGAAGGTCAATTGAACGTTGGTGTAGAGCATGGGTCTCAAACTCGGCTGGGTTGGCGGGCCGCACATAGAAGAACATTTATAGCGGGGGGGCGATCCCTTGTAGGACTAAGTGTTATTTTTAGTAATACCAGAATTTTTTGCTCAATGTAGTAAAGTACAAATCCTGATCCCCTTCTTGTAGTAATGTCCCCATCCTGTAGTAATGTCCTTTTCTACTGATGTCTCCCATCCTGATCCCCTTTTTTAGTGATGACCCCCCATCCTGATCCCTTTTTCTAGTGATGACCCCCCATCCTGATCCCTTTTTCTAGTGATGATCCCCCATCCTGATCCCTTTTTCTAGTGATGTTCCCCATCCTGATCCCCTTTTCTAGTGATGTCCCCATCCTGATTCCCTTTTCTAGCGATGTCCCCCCCATCCATCCTGGTCCCCTTTTGTAGTGATGTCCCCATACTGATCTACTTTTGTAGTGATGTCCGACATCCTGATCCCCTTTTGTAGTCATTTCCCCTTCCTGATCTCCTTTTCTAGTGATGTTACCCATCCTGATCCTCTTTTGTAGGTATGTCTCCCATCCTGATCTACTTTTATAGTGATGCCCCATCCTGTTTTTCCTTCTTTTTACACACTCACATACACACTCACACACACCCTCACACACATACTCTCTCACACATCTTCATACACACACACACACACTCTCATACACACCCTGAAACTCACACACACCTCATACACACTTTCTTATACACTCACCCTCACACACACACCCTCACACACGCCCTCTCACACTTTTCTCACTTTAATGATGCATCGCTCCAGCGCAGGGGGCCGCCGCAGTCCCCGCTGTGCTGACATCCGGCCTCCGCTGTGCTATGACTTCCTGCAGCCGCTGCTCAGACAAGCTCTATTGCTCAGCAAGATCACTGCAATCTGCCAACCAGAGGCCCACATGTGATGTCATGTTCCACCATCAGTTGCGGGCCTCTCATTGGCTGGCAGCTTGCATTGATCTTGCTGAGTGACAGAGCTTTTTAGTGCCGCGGATGGAAGTCATCACACAGCGGGGACTGCAGCGGCCCCCTGCACTGGGGTGATGCATCATTAAATTGTCCAAGATGCCGCGGGCCGCATAGTGAAGCCCCAGGGGCCGCATGCGGCCCTTGGGCCGCGTGTTTGAGACCCCTGGTGTAGAGCATGTGCCGCATGCAACCTCAGAAGGAAGGATCCACAGAAAGCTCCACTCCAGTCCATAATAACCAAGCAGCCACTTGAGCTAGTCGCGTTAGAACACGTCAAGTTGTCACCAAGCCAGTCAGGCTATGTCTATGCCTTAACCATCGTGGACCATTACTCACGCTTCTTAGTGGTGGTACCTGTTAAAGATTTGACAGCAAAGACGGCAGCAAAAGCATTCCAGACGCATTTCTGTAGACCACATGGTTACCCAGAACAAGTCCTTGCAGACCAAGGTCCAGCTTTTGAATCAGAACTATTCAAGGAATTCTGCAATATGTACGGTTGTAAGAAGATCCACACAACAACGTACCATCCCCAAACAAATGGTTTATGCGAGAAAATGAATCGTATTGTAATTGACCTGTTATAGACCTTACCAGAGTCGGAAAGAAACCAGTGGCCAGATAAATTACCTGATTTAGTAGACTTATACAACCATGTTCCCGTGAGCTCTACAAACTGCACTCCAGCCTACCTTATGCGTGCAAGACCCGGTAAGCTACCAATTGATCTAGAAATGGGAATCATAAAACCAGATACAGAAGTAGAAGAAACAGATTGGGATGCCAAACGTCAGAAACAGTATCAACAAGTTCAAGAATGCGTAGAAAGGAACCTACAACAAGCTAGAGCATGACAAGAGAAGACCTTTAACAAACATGCTCAAGCAATGCCATTACAGGAAGGTGATCAAGTTCTCAAGAGAAAGAGACGCTCAAACAAACTGGATAATCAGTGGGAATTCGTCCCATACGCAGTCTTACCATCTTGTTAAAACCTGTTTGATAAGCAAGGATAACGGAAGAACGTCAGTGGTCGTATCTCGAGATCAGCTAAAATTGTGTCCTGAAACACTGAAGACACCTGAAGTAACAGAATCCGTACAGATCCAACCTATCCAAGAGAAGGAAAAGAAAGAAGAAGTATTCCACACGATACTAGGAGATTTCCCCAAAACATGGCCAAATTACCATGGAGCAGTTGTCGTACCAATGATTGCATTCCCTTCAATGGTGGAACCAACGCCAGAACGTGCGTTACCAGAACATGTGTTACCAGAACCCGTGTTACCAGAAGAAGACCCAAGACTAGAAGAACTGGAAGTAGAATCTGAAGAGGAAGAACATATTCCTGGTCTTAGTGAACTTGCCAGTCCTGCAGTCAGATACCCATCTGTCATAATACCGAACACCCCAAATAGGTACACGTCCACTCACACTATCAGATTAAGTTCACCAACATTGCGCAGATCAGAGCGTAGTACCCAAGGTCAGTTACCAGCTAGGTACAAAGATTAGAATGTCATTAACTGTGAAATGTAAATATGTTTGGTTGAATATAAATTGAACCTAGTGAACAAATGTAGATAGTTATTGCAACGTTAAAAAGCCCAGTACCTACAGAACTATCCCGTATGAACTTTGAACTTTTCTTATTCACTTATGGACCATATATACCACGGACTGATTGTGGTAAGAAATCTTTTGTATATATTTATCAGCCCAGAGGCAATAGACTAAACCCCCGGAAAGACTGCTTTTTGAACTTTTTGGACTCTTTTTTAAACTTTAGTGATTTTTGTACTTTTTCCTTTTCAGTCTATGTAAATATTAATTGTGTTAACAGTTGTCTACTTGTTTTTCCACAGTCCCGGAGTACTGTATTTAACTAAGGGGGAATGTGGCACCCCATGGGTTAATGTGCCACAATAACATCACATGGGTTCCCTTCACCACAACACACTGACTTACGCTAGCACCTCTGGGCCAGGAGGAGGAGCACAACCTGCTCTCTTAAATACTCTAGGTCCACAGGAAGTAGTGAGTTCAGTTCCTGGAGAACTGAGAGAAGGAGATTGTGGTGTAAAGAAGCTGTGTTAGGCTTCTCCACAGTCTGCAACTCGATTCCAGGCCTAGTGAGGTTCTGAGGAAAGGAGCACTGAAAGACAGAGGAACACGTCTGGGAGCTGGAGTGATACCTTCATTCGCCCCAGAAGAGCACACAGAACGGACACCGGATCCGGCACTGTGTCTGGCACCCACAGCACAGTGAATCCAGAAATAGTGGGGTTTCTAGACAGCCATAGTACCAGAGCGAAGCAACACGGAGGGGTCAGCACAGCACAGAGGACTCAAGTTGCCTAGCCAAGTGGTACCAGCAGAACAGAGAGAGAGTGAGACTACCTGAGCCGACACCATCGCATACCTTGTGAAGCTGCCGTTTACCAGAGTAAAGAACCCGTACAGAGTGAGCAGCGTGTCCGAGCCTTATTCTAGAACTGCCATTCAATTGCCTTGCTTTGAAGAAACAGCTGAGCTGCCCTATTACTCTACTGCAGCTCTCAACTCCGGGGACCCCGCTCGTCCTGTAGGGAGCGGTTCCATCTTGCTGCCGCCCATCACCCCGGAGGTCCAAGCAGCGCCGGTGCCATCACTGGAACCCTACAGGTAGTGTCACAAACTACTAACTTTATCCCTTTTATTATTTTATTTCCACCCTTTTATTGACTACCGGGCCCACAGCCTCAGGCATCGGAACCGTGACTGACAGCCTGCGCCTGAGACCTGAACACCCGGCCCATGGTGAGTCACATGCTCTCAATGCAAACATTGGTCTTCTGACCAACACACTTCATCTGCAAGGTGCTGTGCTGCTATCTGTGTGGGTTCATCCCGACTGTAATGTGCCAGCAAATATGACACGAGACCCCTGCTGTACACAAACTCCCCATCCTGCTGCTTCCAAATGCTGCTCCTGCCGCTGTCTCATTTCCAAAACTACAGTTATCACTATAATACCAGCCCCACACTGACTCTGGCAGGCACTGTGTGATGCTTTGATAATGTCCCCATACATTTTCTCTCAAAGAGCTGTTAGGTACAATAAATTAAAGTTAGGACACATTCGCTGCCTGAAGCCTAAATTTTCCATTTTTGCATTTTGCTTGTACCTTTATGTGGTCAAACATTCATAATTTGCACTTTCTAAACATTCACTTTCAATCCTTTTATCATGATCAGTTAGAGCTCGGCATAAATCTGTAAATGTGTAAAATTCTACATCACAGAAAACTTTCCTGTATGAAAAGATTACACATTTTAACACAATAACATTTACATGCAAATGTGGCCTTGCTATTCCTAAGGAAGTAGAAAAATAATGAAGCGAATGCCAGGTTTCCGCTGCTGTTATTCAATTGATGATATTTGGCAAATTCAGTACAAAGTAAAAAATACAATACATTTCGTCATTGTACTTCTGTAATAATCAACTGCTGCTTGATGTACTTTAGTAAAGCGTTGAACTGTCAACTGAAGGACTATTAATAGGAGCTTCTGTATGAAGCGAATAGCATCAAAGCAGCATATGCCGCCTCTCTCTATATTTTACGTTTCTTAATGCTCATGCAATGCCACCTTCATCTGCTGGGAGGACTACAGCACACTACCCAACGCTAAATAAATGCACATGCAATTGTCTGCAGAAATGTCCATGATTGCTTCCTGCATCCTGCATCTGAACGAGGCTTGCAGAAATCCATGTACATTCTCCAGAGTCAATGGAGGTTCTGTTCCAGAAATGTATGTAAGACCCCTTTCATACTAGCGTCTGTTACAATTTGCGGCAGATTTACCACATTTGCCGCATAACGGCTGCACTTGCGGCACACTTGCGACAAGCCCCATGCATTGTCTATGGGTCTTGCGGCAGTATAGCCACGGTTCCGGCCGCGAAAAAAAAGCGCCCCAATGCATGGGGCTTGTCGCGAGTGTGCCTCAAGTGAGGCCGTTATGCGGCTAATGTGGTAAATCTGCCGCATTTGCCGCAAATTGTAACAAACGCTAGTGTGAAAGGGGGCCTAACAAAGTGTTACGCCGTGAAAGTGAAACAACGGAGTCACAGCAGTAACTGTGGCAGCTGACCCCAAGGGCAGGGGATCCAGGGATGGACACAGGCTCAGTCTCTGGTGCAGGCAGGTGATGCAGGTGTGGCACCCGAAGGGTTAATGTGCCATAGTAACATCACACTGGTTCCCTCCACACACAACACTGACACTACACTAGCACCTCTGGGCCAGGAGGGGGAGCTAAACCACCTCCCTTATATAGTCCGGGTCAAGAGGAAGTAGGTAGTTCAGTACGTAGCAGTACTGTGAAGAGTTCAGTTCCTGGGAGAACTGAGAGACTGTAGTGTAAAGAGGCTGCCTCAGGCTTCTCTACAGTCTGCTGCTCGATTCCAGGCCTAGCCAGGGTCTGAGGGAAGGGGCACACGAAACAGAGGAACACATCTTGGAGACCGAGTGACTGCTAAACTCACCCCGGAGGAGCGCACAGACCGGATACCGGATCTGAAACTGTGACTGACACACGCAGCACAGTAAACACCGGGATAGTGGAGATTGTAGACCTACACTGTACCTCAGCAAAGCAACACGGCGAGGTCAGAAGCACACGGAAGACTCAAGTTGCCTAGCAAAGGGGGTACCTGTGAGGAGCAGCAGCAGGGCCACACAGCGCAGCAGTGGGAGACCAAGGACCCGGACAGGGTGGGAGCAACCCGGCCCCATTACAGAGTCCGTGGACAGTACTTGCTGAACAACAACTACAGTAAAGCTTTGGAGAACTACAAAACTGTGAGTCTGTGTGTTAATTGCACCCTTTGCCCTATATTCAATAGCAGAGATCCCCATCTGCAGAGCCGAACTCAAGGCTGCAGCAGCAGGAAAGTAAGTGAATTGCACGGTGACCAGAAAAATGCCCACAGGAAAAATGCCCACAGGAAAATTGCCCACATGAAAAATGCCCACAGGAAAATTGCCCACATGAAAAATGCCCACAGGAAAATTGCCCACAGGAAAAATGCCCACATGGAAAATTGCCCACACGGAAAATTGCCCACACGGAAAATTGCCCACACGGAAAATTGCCCACATGGAAAATTGCCCACATGGAAAATTGCCCACATGGAAAATTGCCCATATGGAAAATTGCCCACATGGAAAATTGCCCACATGGAAAATTGCCCATATGGAAAATTGCCCACATGGAAAATTGCCCACATGGAAATTTGCCCACATGGAAAATTGCCCACAGGAAAATTGCCCACACAGAAAATTGCTAATTGCAGTATCACAAAGTTTCAGATCTCTGATATTTGAGGTGCAAAGTGAGGATGTTCACCTGATATGTGAAAAATGCCCACAGACATGAGTGCCAACAGGAAAACAGGGCTGGAGAATAATATAGAATTTTAGGTTATATGCTCTGCAAGACGAGGAATGGTATAGAGGTGTAAGTGAGATGCTTTGCAGGACTGCGGATGGTATAGAGGTGTAGGTGAGATGCTCTGCAAGATGGGGATGGTATAGAGGTGTAGGTGAGATGCTCTGCAAGACAGGGGATGGTATAGAGGTGTAGGTGAGATGCTCTGCAAGATAGGGATGGTATAGATGTGTAGGTGAGATGCTCTGCAAGATGGGGATGGTATAGAGGTATAGGTGAGATGCTCTGCAAGATGGGGATGGTATAGATGTGTAGGTGAGATGCTCTGCAAGATGGGGATGGTATAGAGGTGTAGGTGAGATGCTCTGCAGAACTGTGGGATAGTATAGAGGTGTAGATGAGATGCTCTGCAAGATGTGGGATGGTATAGAGGTGTAGGTGAGATGCTCTGCAGAACTGGGGGATAGTATAGAGAAGTAGGTGAGATGTTCTGCAGAAAAGGGAACAGTATAGGTGTAGGTGACATGCTCTGCAGGGTAGGATAATAAAGAATTATAGGTGAGATGCTCTGCAGAGCAGGGGGATAGTATAGAGGTATAGGTCACATGGATGTCACACTGATGGTAGCTGATAAAAAAATGCATAATTGCATCACACTCGTACTACAGTCGCATGACCATACGGAAAGCCTCGCGCGACTGTCAATCATCAAAATCCCTCTGATAATGCATACCTTAAGGAGGCGTTACACACAGCGATATCGCTAATGATATCTCTGCAATGTCACAGGTTTTGTGACGTTGCAGCGACCTCACTAGCGAAGTCGCTGCGAGTGACATGCCGCAGCAATAAACGATGAGCTCGCTGATTGCTAATCGCTGCGGATTGGCCGGGACCATTTTCCCATCGTTGGTCTCCCGCTGTCCAGCATCCATCGGCATGTGTGACAGGGGAACGACCAGCGATCCTCATTCTGCGCCCGAGACGTTGAGCGATCCCAGTGAGCGTCAGGGGACGCAGCATCGGTATGTGGATCACCCAGTGTGACTGCAGAGCAGCGATCACATAGCCATGTTCCAGCAATCCCGGTCAGGTGGGATTGCTGGTGGGATCGTTGAAACATCACTATGTGTAACGGGGCCTTTAGTGTGCCTGTACCCTATAGGTGAGATGTTCTGCAGGCAGAAGAATGGTATAGAATTATAGGTGAGATGCTGTGCAGCAAAGAAGAATGTCAGCGGAAATTGCCCACTAGGATGATAATGTATTAGACCTGCAGTCCCATGTAACTCCACAGATAATCCAGTGATCCTCCTGTGAGTACAGATAGCAGTGATGGCTCCTCTGAATCTGCTGCTGGTTCGGTTCTGCTGTTTTGGGCTGGTGGGAGGGAGGGAGGAGTAAGGCAGAATCACTGAGAGATGACAGCAGACTGGATCTATCTATTGCAGATATTGACCGACTGCTACAAACCACAGATCTTCAGCATTTCTGCACTAGGTCAACTGTAATTCACAAGATGATCACAGATCATGGGAATCCTCTCATCTTGCACCTCAAATATCAGAGATCTGAAACTTTGTGATGCTGCAAATGGTGGTGTTCTGTGTGGGCAATTTTCCATGTGGGCAATTTTCCGTGTGGGCAATTTTCCATGTGGGCAATTTTCCTGTGGGCAATTTTCCATGTGGGCAATTTTCCGTGTGGGCAATTTTCCATGTGGGCAATTTTCCATGTGGGCAATTTTCCGTGTGGGCAATTTTCCGTGTGGGCAATTTTCCGTGTGGGCATTTTTACGTGTGGGCAATTTTCCGTGTGGGCAATTTTCTTGTGGGCATTTTTCCTGTGGGCAATTTTCCTGTGGGAAATTTTCCTGTGGGAAATTTTCCTGTGGGCAATTTTCCTGTGGGCATTTTTCAGGGAACCGAATTGCACCTATTACCATACCTCATCCAGCACCAAGACACCCAGTGCTGCAACTGCAAAGTAAGTGCCTGTGTCAACTACAACCCCCATTATAATCCTTGCAAACCCTGCTCTCCCTCACAACTCCCTCACAAGCAGCCACCGTCTCCACTATCATCCCTATCCTTCAACATCTATAGCATCAATCATAGACTTTAACTATCACTGCCCCGGGGAACCAGGCTCTACCTACGGAGAGCCGTTCCATCTCCAGCTGCCAAACTTCGTCCTCGGAGGTTCTGCAGCAGCGGTGGTCACCCTGGCCACAACCAGTGGGTGACGTCACGACAAACTTTCCTGTAAATATTCCCCCATTTACTTGCGGAACTCCGGACACGGTCCAGACCAGGACCCCCGTGATATACCCAGCAGTACCCCGGTCCGGTACCAATTACCCCGTCCCAGTGGGCTCCACACAGGAACAGACACAGGTTCAGTCTCTAGCACAGGCAGGTGATGTAGGAACGGCAGAGGCTCACTCTCTGGTGCAGGCAGGTGATGTAGGAATGGCAGAGGCTCAGTCTCTGGTGCAGGCAGTTGATGTAGGAAAGGACACAGGCTCAGTCTCTAGTGCAGGCAGTTGATGTAGGAAAGGACACAGGCTCAGTCTCTAGTGCAGGCAGGTGATGTAGGAACGGACACAGGCTCAGTCTCTGGTGCAGGCAGGTGATGTAGGAAAGGACACAGGCTCAGTCTCTGGTGCAGGGAAGTGACATAGGAATGGACACAGGCTCAGTGTCTAGTGCAGGCAGGTGATGTAGGAATGGACACAGGCTCAGTGTCTAATGCAAGCAGGTGATGTAGGAACAGACACAGGCTCAGTCTCTGGTGCAGGCAGGTGATGTATTAACAGACACAGGCTCAGTCTCTGGTGCAGGCAGGTGATGTAGGAATGGACACAGGCTCAGGCTCTGGTACAGGCAGGTGATGTAGTAATGGACACAGGCTCAGTCTGTAGTGCAGGCAGGTGATGTAGTAATGGACACAGGCTCAGGCTCTGGTGCAGGCAGGTGATGTAGGAACAGACACAGGCTCAGTCTTTAGCGCAGGCGGGTGATGTAGGAACGGACACAGGCTCAGTCTCTGGAGCAGACAGGTGATGTAGGAACGGACACAGGCTCAGTCTATGGCGCAGGCAGGTGATGTAGGAACGGACAGAGGCTCAGTCTCTGCGCAGGCAGGTGATGTAGGAATGGACACAGGCTCAGTCTGTAGTGCAGGCAGGTGATGTAGGAACGGACAGAGGCTCAGTCTCTGGTGCAGGTAGGTGATGTAGGAATGGACACAGGCTCAGGCTCTGGTACAGGCAGGTGATGTAGTAATGGACACAGGCTCAGTCTCTGGTGCAGGCAGGTGATGTGGGAAAGGACAGAGGCTCAGTCTCTGCGCAGGCAGGTGATGTAGGAATGGACACAGGCTCAGTCTCTGGTGCAGGGAGGTGATGTAGTAATGGACACAGGCTCAGTCTGTAGTGCAAGCAGGTGATGTAGGAACGGACAGAGGCTCAGTCTCTGGTGCAGGCAGGTGATGTAGGAACGGACAGAGGCTCAGTCTTTGGTGCAGGCAGGTGATGTAGGAATGGACACAGGCTTAGTCTCTGGTGCAGGCAGGAGATGTAGGAACGGACAGAGGCTCAGTCTCTGGTGCAGGCAGGTGATGTAGGAACGGACACAGGCTCAGTCTCTGGTGCAGGCAGGTGATGTAGGAATGGACACAGGCTTAGTCTCTGGTGCAGGCAGGTGATGTAGGAACGGACACAGGCTCAGTCTCTGGTGCAGGCAGGTGATGTAGGAATGGACACAGGCTCAGTCTCTGGCACAGGCAGGTGATGTAGGAACGGATACAGGCTCAGTCTCTGGTGCAGGCAGGTGATGTAGGAAAGGACAGAGGCTCAGTCTCTGGTGCAGGCAGGTGATGTAGGAATGGACACAGGCTCAGTCTCTGGTGCAGGCAGGTGATGTAGGAACGGACAGAGACTCAGTCTGTTGTGCAGGCAGGTGATGTAGGAACGGACACAGGCTCAGTCTTTGGTGCAGGCAGGTGATGTAGGAATGGACACAGGCTTAGTCTCTGGTGCAGGCAGGAGATGTAGGAACGGACAGAGGCTCAGTCTCTGCGCAGGCAGGTGATGTAGTAATGGACACAGGCTCAGTCTGTAGTGCAGGCAGGTGATGTAGGAATGGACACAGGCTCAGTCTCTGGCGCAGGCAGGTGATGTAGGAATGGACACAGGCTCAGTCTCTGGTGCAGGCAGGTGATGTAGGAATGGACACAGGCTCAGGCTCTGGTACAGGCAGGTGATGTAGTAATGGACACAGGCTCAGTCTCTGGTGCAGGCAGGTGATGTGGGAAAGGACAGAGGCTCAGTCTCTGCGCAGGCAGGTGATGTAGTAATGGACACAGGCTCAGTCTGTAGTGCAAGCAGGTGATGTAGGAACGGACAGAGGCTCAGTCTCTGGTGCAGGCAGGTGATGTAGGAACGGACAGAGGCTCAGTCTCTGGTGCAGGCAGGTGATGTAGGAACGGACAGAGGCTCAGTCTTTGGCGCAGGCGGGTGATGTAGGAATGGACACAGGCTTAGTCTCTGGTGCAGGCAGGAGATGTAGGAACGGACAGAGGCTCAGTCTCTGGTGCAGTCAGGTGATGTAGGAACGGACACAGGCTCAGTCTCTGGTGCAGGCAGGTGATGTAGGAATAGACACAGGCTTAGTCTCTGGTGCAGGCAGGTGATGTAGGAAAGGACAGAGGCTCAGTCTCTGGTGCAGGCAGGTGATGTAGGAATGGACACAGGCTCAGTCTCTGGTGCAGGCAGGTGATGTAGGAACGGACAGAGACTCAGTCTCTGGTGCAGGCAGGTGATGTAGGAACGGACACAGGCTCAGTCTTTGGTGCAGGCAGGTGATGTAGGAATGGACACAGGCTTAGTCTCTGGTGCAGGCAGGAGATGTAGGAACGGACAGAGGCTCAGTCTCTGGTGCAGGCAGGTGATGTAGGAACGGACACAGGCTCAGTCTCTGGAGTTGACTGGATTGCTGACCTGAAGGACACAGCGCCCTGGCTGGGCTGGAACTACTAAGAACTGCCAGTAAAGGTAAAAGAACTGCACCCTTTGTGTCCTCCTGTTATATCCGCTCCATCCATGCACCTCGTGTACCACCACCATCATTCCCAAAGACTCTTGTATCATACACCAGGGCCCGCTCCGCCTGTGGGGAGCATTACCATCTCAGCTGCCACAACATCTATCCCATGGGGGCTCATCCAAGTAGCTCTGGTCACCCCTGACCAGGTACCACAGATGGCATCACATAAAGACTCATTATCCCCTGTAAATAACCCACATTCCTGCACGGCCAGGGCCAAGGAGCTAGGCCACAGCCACCGTGACCTCCCCGAAAGATTGCCGGACCAGCTACTGAGTACCTCAGGCTGTTGTACTCTTCCAGTGTGCACTGGGCAATCAGTAATAAATCACCATGTGCGTACACCCAGTCATTGTTCCCAGTAGTACATGCCTAGCTGCACAGGACGTGAAAAACCAATGCAAAAACCGTATAGGAATCACACAAAAGGCGCTCTGCTGTAAAAATAAATAGCAAGTGCCGTGACAAAAACAGGGCCTTTTGGTTTATACGTTTTTGCAAAAAAACGTACAATGAGCTGTCTCACCCACTTCACGGTAGGCCCTGGTAGAGACAGTCCTAACTCTGTCCCTAGATGCTACATTAAAAACCTGCCAGTGTGTACATACCTCTGGACAGGGTGCGGGAGACCACAGGACAATCTCACCTTGTAAGGCTGTGTGGATGGCAGCTCTGTGTGCAGACTTCATAGGGGAGGGGCAGGTGCCTCCAATATCTGCTGTATGTACACACTGGCAGGTTTTTAATGTAGCATCTAGGGACAGAGTTAGGACTGTCTCTACCAGGGCCTACCGTGAAGTGGGTGAGACAGCTCATTGTACGTTTTTTTGCAAAAACGTATAAACCAAAAGGCCCTGTTTTTGTCACGGCACTTGCTATTTATTTTTACAGCAGAGCGCCTTTTGTGTGATTCTTATACGGTTTTTGCATTGGTTTTTCATGTTTTTGGTGGGGATTGGTCGCAGTTCACACTACTGCTTCCAATGTGTGCAGACTCATATTTTTTGCCTTCATGTTCACCCCTGCTGGTAACAGCAGATATTGGAGGCACCTGCCCCTCCCCTATGAAGTCTGCACACAGAGCTGCCATCCACACAGCCTTACAAGGTGAGATTGTCCTGTGGTCTCCCGCACCCTGTCCAGAGGTATGTACACACTGGCAGGTTTTTAATGTAGCATCTAGGGCAGTGATGGCGAACCTATGACACGCGTGTCAGCACTGACACGCGAAGCCATTTTCAGTGACACGCGGCCGCCGGAGAAACTAGACTCGCTATTTGGATAAAAACCACAGACACGGACACAGCAGCAAAAAACTGTTGCGAGTCGGGTTTCCGACACGGCAATGCGAGCGCTTTCCGAGACATCTGCGATTTGTAAATCACACATTACTCGCTATTACTCGCTTCCCCATTCATTAACATTGGACTCGCTAGATTCGCAACGAGTAGCGAGTCCCGGGCTCGAACTCACTAGACTAGAGTCAAGCGATTCCGAGTAATTTAGGACTCGCCCATCACTAACTACAGCTGAGGAAAAAAAAATGTGCTGGAGGTCTGTAGCCAGAACAGCAGAGCTCCGGCACAGAGCGTCTAGTCCTGGGACTTCCGGTAAGCGGAACGTCTGGCTGGCACAGCAGGGAGCAGCGGAATGCTGTGGGCGACGCATATCTGAGGCCCTGTGGTCGCTGTCTGGAGGTCCAGTGATTACTACAGCAACCATACTGCAGTGAAAGGTTCTGGGCAGAATCTGGGGTGTCATGAATGTGTGATTGGCCATTACTGAGATAAGTGAGGGGGAGGCTGGAAGAGGCCTGTGCTATGGGTGCCGTTTCCCGCCATTAATTTACATAAGGAACGCCATCTTGCAGCATAGTACAGACTCCATTTCACCCTATTAATCCCTATTTCTGCTTATTAACTCTGCCCTTTCCTAAAAGACAGTTAACCCCCAATTGCCTGCAGGGCTATCTATAAATCTTCTGTCACTGCCCCTCTTATGGAGAAGCCAAAAAAACCAAGGTTAAGTAAAGGAAGTGGTAGTAGCAGTAGCCGACCCTTTCAAGAGACATGGACTGAGATGTATGGCATTATAGAAAAAAATGGCAGATCATTTTGCGTTCTATGTAGTGAAACGGTAGTAAGCAGAACGTGGAATGTAAATAGACATTTTGACAGATAACCTTAGTAGCGCTTGCTTGGCCTTGAAGTGTACAAAATACCAACCTTCAATTGAAGATTTATTTTAGCCAATGAAATTCAGCAACAAAAAAGTCACTAAATCAGTGATGGTGAACCTGTGGCAGTGTGGCAGTCCAGCTGTTGCTGGACTGCCACAGGTTCGCCATCACTGGAAGAATTCCCCCTCCCCCTCACTTATCTGACTTAGTTCATGGCACCCCACACAGGTTAAATAACAGCAAGACCAACAAAAGAAACCAACTGACAGATTAACAAAGAAGTCACTAAGCAGGGAAGTTAAATAATTATACATATTTGTTATTTAAACTATAAATATCGTAAAATTAGGGTTTTTTTTCTCAAGGTGACACACCTCCCGATTTATGCGCGTTTTTTTGGCGAATTTTGACACACCAAGCTCAAAAGGTTGCCCATCACTGATCTAGGGACAGAGTTAGGACTGTCTCTACCAGGGCCTACCGTGAAGGGGGTGAGACAGCTCATTGTACGTTTTTTTGTAAAAACGTATAAACCAAAAGGCCCTGTTTTTGTCACGGCACTTGCTATTTATTTTTACAGCAGAGCGTCTTTTGTGTGATTCTTATACGGTTTTTGCATTGGTTTTTCATGTTTTTGGTGGGGATTGGTCGCAGTTCACACTACTGCTTCCAATGTGTGCAGACTCATATTTTTTGCCTAGCTGCACAGGACGTGTTGCTGATAACAATGGTCTTTACGTAAGCCAAAAGATAACTTCAAGCAATTATGCTTTTTACCTTTGACTCGCCCCGGCGGGGACCGTAGGGTACTCGGAACCAGGCCCTCTCTACGTCATCGGGGCTGCGGGATGTCACGGTGGTGTGACCCGATCTGTTGTCCCCTCGTCAGGCAATCAGCTAAAAAGGGGTAATAGAAAAAGGGATGAAAAGAAAAATAAAAGTAACATAAGCGTTTGTGTCGTGACGCCAGCCATGGAAGGCAGCTGGTAGAGCTGCTGCTGCAGTTGGGGCCTCTGGGGATGATGGGAGGAGATTTGATGAGGTGGCACTTGGACGGCTTCACCTTCATGCCAAACTTGGATAGCGCCTCGAAGACTTCTGCTAGATGCTTCAGGTGGTCTTCATACGTCCTCGAGTAGACTATGATGTCATCATATAGCAGCACAGTCTCGAAGTTTCTATGCCGCAGGCAACACTCCATCAACCTTTAGAATGTCCGTGGAGCACTGAAGAGCCCGAATGGCATGCAGTTAAACTCGCAGAGGCCCATCGGATTCATGAAGTCGGTCTTTTCCCTGTCAGCCTCTGCCACGGGAACCTGCCAATACCCACTGGTGAGATCTAGAGTGGAGAAATAGTTAGCGTTTCTCAGTGCAGCTAATGACTCCTCTATTCTGGGTAATGGATAAGCATCTTTATGTGTAATGCGCTTAATCTGTCTATAGTAGACACACATTTTCATTGTACCATCTTTCTTCTTTATCAGGACTAGTGCAGCTGCCCAGGGGCTACAACTATCTCTGATCACCCCAGCCTCCTTCATCTCCCGTAACATTTCCATGGCATATTGGTAGTGGGCCAGTGGTATAGGCCCTGTACCTCTCTTTGATGGGTGGATGGTCCCCTGTGGGTATGCAGTGCTGCACTCCTTTTGGCTGTCCAAAGTCTAAAGGGTGTTTGCTGAAGTCCTGCTCGTATTTCCGGACTCCCCGGTACACTCCATGCTTCTGATGAGAGGGGTTGGAGCAGTGGCGCACCCAAGGGGGGGGACCTACGTGTCTGGACCCCCCCCCTGGACGGCCCTGAGAAGCTGGGGGGGGCCCACCGCCGCCCGGTCCCTGACACTGCCGCCACTTCCGCCGCCTGCGCTGCAGCCGAAAATACTTGCATCAGGCTAGGGTCACAATGCAAGTGTGACCCTAGCCTCAGGGGGGCCCCTGAGCACTGCCCCCACAGCCAAGGCCATATCCAGGGGCAGCTGGGGGGTCATTTTCGGCCTCCTGCAGCACCGGAGGTCTCCCTCCTCCCCCCTCCATGGGAGCCGACAGAGCTGCACAGTGCACACTCTGTGCTTACAGGACCTGTGATGATGTCACATGGAGGGGAGGAGTCAGGGGTCACATGATCAGCTCAGTTTATGCAGGACTCTGCTGTTTTGCCCATCATCATGCTCAATTAGGTGGGTGAAGTTTGTGTGGGGTCAGGAGGGATTTGCAGTGTGAATGTAGCAGAGGCGAGTGTGTACTAGGTGTATGGCAAATAGGTGAAGGTTATGTGTGGGGTCAGGAGGGATTTACAGTGTGAATGTAGCAGAGCCCAGTAAGTACTAGGTGTATGGAGCGGAGCCGCGTGCGTACGAGGTGTATGGAGCAGAGCCGCGTGCGTACGAGGTGTATGGAGTAGAGCCGAGCGTGTACGAGGTGTTCGGAGCAAAGCCGAGTGAGTAAGAGGTGTGTGTATGAGGTGTATGGAGCAGAGCCGCGTGCGTACGAGGTGTACGGAGCAGAGTCGCGTGCGTACGAGGTGTACGGAGCAGAGCCGCGTGCGTACGTGGTGTATGGAGCAGAGCCGCGTGCGTACAAGGTGTATGGAGCAGAGCCGCGTGCGTACGAGGTGTATGGAGCAGAGCCGCGTGCGTACGAGGTGTACGGAGCAGAGCCGCGTGCGTACGAGGTGTACGGAGCAGAGCCGCGTGCATACGTGGTGTATGGAGCAGAGCCGCGTGCGTACGAGGTGTATGGAGCGGAGCCGCGTGCGTACGAGGTGTACGGAGCAGAGCCGCGTGCGTACGTGGTGTACGGAGCAGAGCCGCGTGCGTACGTGGTGTATGGAGCAGAGCCGCGTGCGTACGAGGTGTATGGAGCAGAGCCGCGTGCGTACGAGGTGTATGGAGCAGAGCCGCGTGCGTACGAGGTGTATGGAGCAGAGCCGCGTGCGTACGAGGTGTATGGAGCAGAGCCGCGTGCGTACGAGGTGTATGGAGCAGAGCCGCGTGCGTACGAGGTGTATGGAGCAGAGCCGCGTGCGTACGAGGTGTATGGAGCAGAGCCGCGTGCGTACGAGGTGTATGGAGCAGAGCCGCGTGCGTACGAGGTGTATGGAGCAGAGCCGCGTGCGTACGAGGTGTATGGAGCAGAGCCGCGTGCGTACGAGGTGTATGGAGCAGAGCCGCGTGCGTACGAGGTGTATGGAGCAGAGCCGCGTGCGTACGAGGTGTACGGAGCAGAGCCGCGTGCGTACGACGTGTACGGAGCAGAGCCGCGTGCGTACGAGGTGTACGGAGCAGAGCCGCGTGCGTACGAGGTGTACGGAGCAGAGCCGCGTGCGTACGAGGTGTACGGAGCAGAGCCTCGGGCGTACGAGGTGTACGGAGCAGAGCCTCGTGCGTACGAGGTGTACGGAGCAGAGCCGCGTGTGTACGAGGTGTACGGAGCAGAGCCATGTGTGTACGAGGTGTACGGAGCAGAGCCGCGTGTGTACGAGGTGTACGGAGCAGAGCCGCGTGTGTACGAGGTGTACGGAGCAGAGCCGCGTGTGTACGAGGTGTATGGAGCAGAGCCGCGTGTGTACGACATGTACGGAGCAGAGCCGCGTGTGTACGAGGTATGTGTGCCAGTGGTAGCCCCCCGCGGATTCCGCTCCTATAGTCCCAGCCACCTTTGCCAGCAGCATTCTTCTCCAGAGTCTCTTCTGCCGCTGTCTGCATTCTGCAGCTCAGCATGGAGGGGCACGATGTCATCACTGTGCTGTTATGTGCAGAGCGACCGGAGGAGACCGAAGCGGCGAGAAGAAAGGTGAGGAGAAAGAGAGATCTGGACGGCCAGACACTCCGCTTGGCTGCGGTGCCACCATATGGCAGTGCGGCTCCATTGAGCTGCTTGCATTATTTGTGCGCTTCAGGATGCTTGTGTATATACCAAGCATCCTCAGACGCACAAAAATGCAACATTTTGCATTTGAAGGGTATTTTTAAAAAGGGCAAGGGAATGCAAATGCATTTTAGCCCGCTCCTAACAACGTGTAATATGCTCACTGTCAGGAGCAGCTCTTGCTGGTTTCGGCAGTCACTGTTCCTGTAAGGTTGATTTCACATAGGCGTTTTTTTTTAAATGTGGCAGTTGTGGTAAAAAAAAACAGCATCTGCCGCATTTTACGCCTAGCGGCTGCACTTGCTACCCATTTGCGGGCATATATATGTATATATATATATATATATATATATATATATATAGTCCGCGATATGTACTAAAGGGGGCCTGCTGAGACCTTTTCGCCCGGGGCCCACAGAAACCTGGAGCCGGCCCTGTATGTATATGTGTGTGTGTGTGTGTGTGTGTGTGTTTATGTGTTTGTGTGTTTATGTGTGTGCTTGGGGGGTGTATAGAGTTCTTTACATCTCCGTTTCTCCATCCTGTACTTGCCCAGGGAGGGTGTGTGTGTGACTGCTTGTGAGAGGAGGGCTGGGGCTATTGGGCCGGTTTCACATTTGCGTACAGAACGCAGTGTAAGCAAACGCATGCACATTGCATTCCTATGTTTAATATGGGAACGCATAGTACCTGCGTATGGCTACGTTTGGTTACATTTGCGTTCAGATGCATTTTTTTAATAGCACCCTCCGAACACAACATGTTGCATTTTCTGTGCATTCACGGGGCTTATTTTATCAGCAAGTGACCGCAAGTGCACAAAGAATGCATGGAGCTCAATGGATCCGCAGTGTCCTCCGCATGACAACGCAGGCAGATACTGCGGATCCATTGAAATCTTCACAGAAATCAGAGGCAGCCACCGGGAGATCAGTGGCGGCTGCCGCTAATCTCCTGGCGGCCACCTCTGATCTCCAGGCCACCGCCAAGACCAACCGCTGATTGGGTGACCGGGCACTATACTATGTGAACGCATGCGGAGAATCCCAGCTGCGTTGACATCAGTATGACTACGTTTGCACCTGCATGTCAGACGCATGCAGACACAAACGCTAGTGTGAAGCCAGCCTTAGGCCCCTTTCACATCAGCGTTTTTCGCTGATTGCAGCAAATGCGGCAGATTTACCGCATCTGCCGCCTAACGGCCGCACTTGCAGTACACTTGTGGCAGGCCCCATGCATTGTCTAAGGGGCTTGCGGCAGGTCCGGAATGTGCGGGATAGCCGCGGTTGTGGCAGATGCGGTTTTTGTCCGGATCCACTGGATCTGGACAAAAACACTGATGTGAAAAAGGCCTTACATTGACTGGGCCAGTGTCTGCTGGTTGTGCTGTAAGTGACACGTCCATCATATAGCCAAGGGAAGAAAGTGATAGCAGCAGAGAAGAGGATAAGAAAACTGTCTGCTGAGGGGAAGAAGCTCTATTCCTCAGCACCCAGCTTTCCCATGCTCCCCTATACTCTATTCCTCAGCTTTCCCATGTTCTGATTTCCATCAGCACCCAGCTTTCCCATGTTCTGATTTCCATCAGCCCCCAACTTGGGAAAGCTGGGTGCTGAGGGAAAGAAGGATAGAAGAGCATGAGAAAGCTGGGACTGAGGAAAGAGGATAGAAGAGCATGGAAAAGCTGGGTGTTGAGGGAAAGAGAATAGAGGAGCATGGGAAAGCTGGGACTGAGGAAAGAAGATAGAGGAGCATGGGAAAGCTGAGTGCTGAGGGAAAGCGGATAGAGGAGCATTGGAAAGCTGGATGCTGAGGGAAAGAAGATAGAGGAGCATGGGAAAGCTGAGTGCTGAGGGAAAGCGGATAGAGGAGCATGGGAAAGCTGGATGCTGAGGGAAAGAAGATAGAGGAGCATGGGAAAGCTGAGTGCTGAGGGAGAGGATAGAGGAGCATGGGAAAGCTGGATGCTGAGGGAGAGGATAGATGAGCCTGGGAAAGCTGAATGCTGAGGGATAGAAGAGCATGGGAAAGCTGAATGCTGAGGGATAAAGGATACAAGAGCATAGGAAAGCTGAGTGCTGGGGAAAAGGTGTATAGCAGAGCAGGGGGTGGAAAAGGTGGGGGTGCTGAGGGAAACAAGCTCTTTCCCATCCCCTGCTGTGCTATACACCTTTTCCTCTGCACCCAGCTTTCCCATTATATCAGAACAAGTGTCAGCATCATTATCCTGTACCCCAGCGTCAGCGTCATTGTCCTGTACCCTCAGCGTCATTATCCTGTACCCCCAGCGTCATTGTCCTGTACCCCCAGCATCATTGTCCTGTACCCCCAGCTTAATTGTCCTGTACCCCCAGCTTAATTGTCCTGTACCCCCAGCGTCATTGTCCTGTACCCCCAGCGTCATTGTCCTGTACCCCCAGCGTCATTGTCCTGTACCCCCAGCGTCAGCGTCATTGTCCTGTACCCCCAGCGTCCGCGTCATTGTCCTGTAACCCCAGCGTCATTGTCCTGTACCCCAGTGTCATTGTCCTGTAACCCCAGCGTCATTGTCCTGTACCCCCAGTGTCATTGTCTTGTAACCCCAGCGTCATTGTCCTGTACCCCCAGTGTCATTGTCCTGTACCCCAGCGTCAATTTCCTGTACCCCCAGTGTCATTGTCCTGTACCCCAGTGTCATTGTCCTGTACCCCCAGTGTCATTATCCTGTACCCCAGTGTCAGTGTTACTGTTTGGCAAGGGGCCAGGATGGGGAGATATTTACTGTATGCCATAACGAAAATAAAAAAGCGGAACTGCTGAGCAACCGAGACCGACTGCGCAGCGTCATTAGAAATAAGACCATTTTCGTGCAGTATTAAGCATTAATTAGGTATTCAGATTTACAAAAATCGCTTGGCTTTTAGGGGGGCTTTGCTCCCCCAAACCCCCCCACCGGGGGCTTTGCCCCTTGGAACCCCGCTGGGGGGTGACACCCCCCTTTCAGGGCCGGTGTGTGTTTCTTGGACCCCTACCTTGGGAAATTTCTGGGTGCGCCACTGGGTTGGAGCTTGTGCCTGCATGTAGCTTCTGGCACCAGTCTTCCAGCTGCCCCTCAGGGCCATTGTCCTCCGCCTGTTCTGGAGAGTCCAAGGGCTCTGCACCTGTGATCGCGTTGTTACTGATCGTTGTGATAGCATTGTTACAATGGGGATTGGGTCACTTACTCTTACGCTGCCGACCGCCTCCTGACAGCTCCACCTGCTGTCTCTGCATCAGGGCCCTTATCTTGTTTTACAGGGTCCTCTGCTGCCCGGAGTTGGCGGTTTCGGCAACCTGTTGTAACAACACAATGACCTTGCCCAAGCATTTTTCAATCACATTTGTACCTATTGTCAACATTGGTGTACTGGCTCATCTGTCAACATCTACTATCACCATACCCTGTTCACGTAGCTCCACTCGCCCCACTTTTCTGGTCATCATAATGGGAGACCCAGACAATGGGGTTTAGGGCACTGCCCTCCGGAGGTCACACTAGGTACTACAAGTTTGTAGACACCGCCTCCTCCGCTTATAAACCCCTACCGCAGGGAACATCCTCAGTTTTAAACTTAGTGTGCTCGGAGGATCACGCTTTGCTTGCACTTCACTGCACTCTCACTACTTACGTGATGGCGTCTGAAGACAAGGTAATATGGTCCTAGTCGGGACCTGCGACAGCCTCCCCGCTCACCCTTTGTGGCACACGCTGGTGGAGGTACCGGAGGGCCTAGTGCCTGGACACTCTGTGTTCTCCCGGTACGCTGTTGCGCTCCTTTCCATCCCTCTCTGGGGGGCTCTGGAGAGTGGGAGATGGGAGCCTTGCACAGCTCCGCTCCGTCCGAGGCCTCCCTAAATGGTGCTTACAGACCGGACTGGAGCCAGCCCAGTCCGAGGCCTCCCTAAATGGTGCTTACACTCCGGACTGGGCTGAACCCCCGTCCGAGGCCTCCCTAAATGGTGCTTACAGACCGGACCGGCACTGAGGCACTCTGTGTCTCCTGTGTGCCTGGGGGTAGTGTCTGGCACTTTATGTGTCCTGGCACTCAGACCGCGCGTTACCCTCGGGTCCGCGGATCTGGCGGTGTACCCTGTGCTGGGGTCACCCTGGCTGACCGCCCTGTGTGTCACAGGGGCTGAGGCCGTAGACTGTGCATGTTTTGTATGTGATGACAGTCTGGGTATGTGTGCATGATGATTTCGCACTGTTTTCCCGCGCTGCGGGCTCCAGCACCTCCATTACAGAGGCTGCTTGGAGGAGGAGAGGCAGCCCTTACGGTGACGTCACCGGGGGGCGTGTGCGTGTGCTTCCCGCGTGTTCCCGGCGCCGCCCACGTCTGTGCTGGCGGCGGCCATCTTCTCTCTCACTTCCCGGCTGGGATCTACGGCAGCACGTGTCTGCACTTCAGAGGGAGACCGGAACTCGCGGAGGTCACACACACACACCGCTTCCTCCCACCGCGTTACTGCGGTCGGTAAGCCACCGGGATTCCCGGTTTGTTTTGTCTATTGGCCTTGGCCTCAACCCCTACTGTGGATATGTCCTCAGTTAAAAAGCATGCTGCTAAGGCGGCGGATAACACCATTACCTGTGCTACCTGCAAGGGAACTTTGGTGGAGGGGTCCTGCAATAACTGCGGACGCCCAGAAGCCCGGGCTGGCTCAGCTGAGGCAGCAGCAGCTCCGGTGCTATACCCTGAGATTCAGGTAATCCAAGGGCCATGGGAAACGCAGAATAGGATCAATGAATCCCTGCTGTCCCAGATGTCCTCCATGTCGCAGTCACTGGAGGCACTGCATAGGAGACTGGAAAACCCAGCTACTCCTTCCAGTTACCCCCGGGTGTCTCCCTCTTCTGCTGTGAGACCCCCTAAGCGGGCTCGTCGTGAGGATTCACCCGAGCTCCAGGCTCTCTCTGAGGAGGAGCGTTCCTCTGATGGTGAGGAAGATGATGGGGGTTCAAACTTCGGGTCTGTGTCTGTGTCTGAACCTCCAGACGGGGTGGAGGATCTGGTGTCCTCCATCAATGAGACCTTGCGTCTCGTGACTCCCCCTGAAGAGGTTGTCGTGCACCCGAAGGAGGTCTATCAATGGCTGCGGCCAGAGGCTAGACCAAGTGGATCCTTCATGGACCACACTAATTTTGGAAGGGTGGTTAGAGCACCCAGGTTACATCCTGGGCGGCGCTATGTCCGCAAACCTAAGGACAATCGCTTCCCCTTCCCCCAGGAGGTGCTTCAGGAATGGTCGCAGTCTCCAAAGGTGGACGCTTCCATGACTAGAATTGCTGCACGCTCCCTTTTCTCTGCCTCTGATAGCTCCTCGCTGAAGGATGCTACTGATAGACAGGTCGAGCAACTCGCCAAGTCTTCCTATGAGGCTGTGGGATCTTCATTTGCCCCTAATTTTGCCATGGTCTGGACCTTACAAGCGATTACTACCTGCTTGGATGGTATCACTGACCTGGCAAAGTCCAGTCCGGAGGTCCTGGCACTCACTGAGAGAGCAAGGGCCTATGCGGACTACGCCAGGACGGCGTCTCTGGAAACTGCCACTCGCTCAGCTGTGGCCTCGGCCAATGCGATAGCGATCCGCAGGTTGTTGTGGCTGCGTCTTTGGGACTCAGATGCCACATCTAAGAAGATTCTGCAGAATCTTCCGTTCGCTGGTGACAGGCTTTTTGGTACCGAACTGGACAAGCTGATCAAGGATTCTGCTGAGTCTAAGATACCGCAGAATAAGCCTAAGCCACGGTATTACCGTTAAGAGGAACCCAAAGCAGTGGTCCTTTCGGTCCGGCTCACAGTCATCAGCACCGTCCGCTCGCACGGACCGAGGGGGCAAGCCCGCTTCTCAGTGGCGCTCCAAGAGTCGTCCAAAGAAGCCGGCGGGGGCGGCAACTACCACCCCCAAACCCGCCTCTACATGACTCACTCTTTCATCCTGCCTCCCCACAGGTGGGGGGCCGCTTGTCTCGCTTTCAGGACAAGTGGCTACTTCACGTTCAAGATCAGTGGGTTCGAGACGTAGTCTCGCGAGGTTACAGGATAGAGCTGACGTCAAAACCATTATCCCGATTCCATCGGTCTGTTCCATCCCCAGAAAAGACTCAGGCTTTTCTCCGGGTGTTGGAGGGACTCCGCAGAGACGGAGTAGTGGTCCCAGTGCCCACGGCAGAGAGGTTCAGGGGTTTTTACTCCAACCTCTTTATTGTCCCAAAGAAGGACGGCTCCTTTCGACCGGTCCTGGACCTAAAATTGTTCAACCGTCACGTGTTGGTGCGGAAGTTCCGCATGGAATCCCTACGTTCCGTTATCGCGGCTCTGTCGCAGGGGACTTCCTAGCGTCCATCAATATCAGGGACGCTTACCTTCACGTGCCCATTGCACCGGCTCATCAGCGCTGGTTACGATTCGCAGTGGGGGACGAACATCTCCAATTTGTGGCCCTACCCTTCGGGTTGGCCTCTGCACCAAGGGTGTTCACGAAGGTGATGGCATCTATGATGGCCCTCCTGCATGTGCAGGGTCACGCCGTCATACCTATCTGGACGACCTATTGGTCAGGGCGCCATCGGAAGACCTTTGTCGGGTGAGCCTGGAAGCGACCATGAGGTCTCTGGAACAGTTCGGGTGGCTTCTCAATACTCAGAAGTCGACCCTGGTTCCGACCCAGTCTTTGACATATCTGGGCATGGACTTCCACACGGACTCAGCCCTGGTGTCTCTACCTCAGGCCAAGCAGCTGGCGATCCACTCAGGAGTACAGCACGTTCTCCTGTCACCTCACTCATCCCTTCGGGAATTGATGAGACTGGTGGGGCGCATGGTAGCGGCAATAGAGGCGGTGCCATTTGCACAGTTTCGTCTCCGTCCTCTCCAGCTGGAGATTCTTCGCCGGTGGGACAAGAGAGCGATCTCTCTGAATCGGTTGGTGGCCCTGTCACAACCGACCAGGGACTCCCTGCAGTGGTGGCTCCAGCCACGTCACTTGTCACGGGGAAGATCCTTCCTCAAACCTTCTTGGTTAGTGGTGACCACCGACGCCAGTCTGAAGGGCTGGGGGGCGGTGTTCTTACACCACAGGGCTCAAGGCCTCTGGACTCAGGCGGAGTCGACGTTGCAGATCAACGTCCTGGAGATCAAGGCGGTCTATCTGGCGCTCCTGGCGTTTCAGAAATTCCTGGCAGGACGACCCATTCGGGTACAGTCCGACAATGCGACGGCCGTCGCCTACATAAATCATCAGGGAGGGACCAGAAGCGCTCAGGCCCTCGCCGAAGTCCACCGCATCCTATCGTGGGTGGAGGAACACGACTGCTTGATCTCCGCAGTTCACATCCCAGGGGTCGAGAACTGGGAGGCCGACTACCTGAGCCGGCAGGGGATGGACGCCGGAGAGTGGTCCCTGCATCCAGACGTCTTCCGGGACATCTGCAGCAGATGGGGCACTCCGGACGTGGATCTGATGGCCTCAAGGCTGAATCATCAGGTGCCCCAGTACGTGGCGAGATCGTGGGATCCTCAGTCCCTGGGGGCGGATGCTCTGATACTGAGTTGGTCCAGCTTCCAACTGCCGTATGTGTTCCCTCCTCTGGTTCTGATTCCCAGGGTCCTGTGGAAGATCAGGTCGGAGTGCAGGATAGCCATTCTAGTGGCTCCAGATTGGCCCAGGAGGTCCTGGTATCCGGACCTGTGGCAACTGTCAGGCGGACACAGGTGGGCTCTTCCAGAACGCGCAGATTTACTCGCACAAGGCCCATTCTTCCACCTCAATTCCAGGGCCCTCAGATTGACTGCATGGCTCTTGAGGCCTGGCTCCTGACATCTAGGGGTTTCTCCCCTACAGTGGTGGCCACTATGAATCGGGCTAGGAAGCCTGTTTCCAGGAAGATGTACCACCGGACGTGGAAGATCTTTTTTACCTGGTGTGCCTCTGGTGGACGGTCTCCTTGGCCCTTGTCCATCCCGACGTTGTTGGCTTTCTTACAGTCGGGTTTGGAGTTGGGATTATCCCTTGGCTCTTTGAAATGTCAAGTATCAGCACTTTCGGTGCTGTTTGACAGGCGATTGGCGCTCCTCCCGAAGGTGCGTCAATTTCTGCAGGGGGTGTCGCGGATGGTTCCGCCCTACAAGAGACCTCTGGACCCTTGGGACCTTAACATGGTCCTGGCGGCATTACAGAAACCGCCGTTTGAGCCGTTGAGAGATGTTTCTCTATCTCGTCTGTCCCAGAAAGTGGCCTTTCTGGTGGCGATTACGTCTCTAAGGAGGGTCTCGGAATTGGCTGCACTATCGTGCAAGTCACCCTTTCTGGTGGTTCACCAAGACAAGGTGGTGTTGCGCCCACGGCCAGAATTCTTGCCGAAGGTGGTTTCAACTTTTCACCTGAACCAGGAGATTGTTCTCCCATCATTTTGCCCCGCTCCCGTTCATCAGGTGGAGCGCGACCTCCATACTCTGGATCTTGTGAGAGCTGTACGCATTTATGTGTCCAGGACCGCCTCCTTCAGGAGTTCGGATTCCTTATTTGTTCTTACGACAGGTCGCTGTAAGGGGTCCGCGGCTTCGAAGTCAACCTTGGCCAGATGGATTAAGGCTTCCATTCAAGAGGCTTACCGGTCCTCTGGTTTGCCTCTCCCGGTGGGATTGAAGGCTCACTCTACCAGGGCTGTAGGTGCCTCTTGGGCCTTGCGACATCGAGCGTCTGCTCTACAGGTGTGTCAGGCGGCCACTTGGTCCAGCCTGCACACTTTCTCTAAGCACTATATGGTGCATGCCCATGCCTCTGCGGATGCAAGTCTGGGCAGGCGGGTTCTCCAGGCGGCGGTTGCCCACCTTTGAAGGGAACCATGTGTTATCCGTCTTGTTGAGGAACTCTTCCCGCCCTGGGGTATTGCTTTAGGACATCCCCATTGTCTGGGTCTCCCATTATGATGACCAGAAAAAAGAGAATTTTGTTTACGTACCGTAAATTCTTTTTTCTTTAATCATCAATGGGAGACCCAGCACCCACCCAGTTGTTCCTTTGCATGTTTTGCATTTGTTCTGCTCTCTGTTGAGACAGTGTTTGCCGGGTTGTTGAACCGTCTGTGCACGGCATTCTTCCCGATGTTTCGGGTGTGGTTTATTTTCTCCTCGCAGCTTATGGACCAAACTGAGGATGTTCCCTGCGGTAGGGGTTTATAAGCGGAGGAGGCGGTGTCTACAAACTTGTAGTACCTAGTGTGACCTCCGGAGGGCAGTGCCCTAAACCCCATTGTCTGGGTCTCCCATTGATGATTAAAGAAAAAAGAATTTACGGTACGTAAACAAAATTCTCTTTTTAATAGTCACTTCTTTAAATCCTACTTGTGGCGTGGGCTACCTGTTGCTCGCACATATGTTCAAACTGTCACCTTGGTGGCAGGCAATATTAGAGTCTGCCCAAAAGGCACTTATAAAGGATATAGGGTATCGTTGTCATCTGTGACCTGGTGTCCAGTAAAGCATTCATGGGGATCCCTGTCCAGCACGACAGGCAGGACCGGTCTTCCTCCCACGTACCTGTTGCGCCAGTTCGGCGGGCCAGGCGGATCTATTCCTGGGGGTTGGCCCTCTGCCCCAGGGATTTCTCGTTTAAAAGACAGGATCTTCCTCGGTGTCCCACCTCATTGCAGCGGCGACAGATGGGTTGTCCTGCAGCGTCATAGCGGTCGGTGGGTCGCCCTCAGTTGGTGAGGTGCCTCCTCTGGCGCATCCACGAAACATCTTCTGGACTGGAGGTTGGGCTGATTCCCTCTGGCGGTCCGTCTCCTTGGATAGCTTTCATGGCTTTGGACAGGTGAGTCATCACTTGGGTCAGCTGTTGCAACTGGAGGCACACAGCTTCGGGAGTGAGGGGCTCTAATGTCTGTGCACTGGCCCCGCAGAGGTCAGGGAAGAGGGCACCACCTCTGTATGGTAGGTTAGGGCCAGCCGCTGTGAGAACGCAGGGCCGCTGACTGTGGTATCTCTCAGCAGTTGTAGGGACCGATCTTTAAAGTCTGTAAAGTCTATCCCTGAGTGCTGCATGGCCAGGGCCCACAGCTGGACCTTATTGGCTGAGTTCTGCAGACCCTTGATGAATTGGTTGCTCTCATTTGGTGTACTCTCAGGGTTGGCCTGCTTCATGGCCCTCAGCGCCTCTTGCAAAGTCAAAGCATAGCTGCGTACACTGTCCTGCACCCCTTGCTTACACCCATAGAACCGGACCTTTAGCTCAGCGGCCATCCGTGTCTCGAAGGTCTCTTTTAGTTTAGCAAATATTTGTTTCACAGTCTTTTTGTCAGTGGTTGACCAGGCCTTCACCTTGCACCGGGCCTCATCGGTCAACTGTTCTTTTAACATAGCCATGCGCTGTTCTTCCGTCATAGGGTACACTCCGAATATGCTTTTCATCCGTTCTCGGAAGTCACTGAGGGTATTTGGCTCCCCTGAGTACTGCGGGAGCCACACTGCGCCCGGGAGGTACGACATCGCCAGGTGCTGTGGGTCGCTCCCCCGTGGGCTGCTCCTCGACAGGGGCGGACATCGTTCTCCCCTTGGTGAACCATAGCACTGCTTCGGCTTTCGGCCAGCATAGAGTTCAGCACAAGTCTCAGGTTTTCAGCTGGGGCCTTCCTGCAGGGGCCTTCCAGCACAGGATTTTCGATGTCGCATGCGCTGACGTCAGAGACTGGGGTCTTTGTCTGCATTCGCGCCCTTTCTGTGGCCCCACCCACGGCAGTACGCCTTCTCGCTTTCCCACACGACACGCGAACCAGAAAGAAAAATGGTGATTGTCCACAGTTCGATACAGTCTAAGGCACACAAGACCCGGTAATATCGGGTCGGTAGGTCCTGTTCATGACGCCAGAAAGCTGACTTGCCACGGCAGAGACCTTGGGGTACTCGAAATCGGGCCCTCTCGACATCGTCGGGGCTGCGGGATTTCACGGTGGTGTGACTCGGTCCGTGGTCCCCTCGTCGGGTGATTAGCTAAAAAGGGGTAATAGAAAAAGGGATGAAAAGAAAAATAAAAGTAAAATAAAAGAGTTTGTATTGTGACGCCACCCATGGAAGGCGGCTGATAGAGCCGCTGCTGCAGTTGGGACCTCTGGGGATGATGGGAGTAGCAGCGGTGATGGTTTAGCTCTCCACGGAAAGAGTGGGTCCCCAGGATAACCGAATAGTCTATGGAGGTGATAGTCTCTTTGGAGGTGCAGGACTCAGTGTATGAAATAATTGACAGACACAGGGGTGACAGTCTCCTTTACCTTTACTGAAGAAAGTAGCAGGTGTGTCCAGGGCACTATCCACAAGTGGTGTTAGGGGTCCGGAGCCTGGAAGCAAGTCGAGGTTTTCCACAACTGACGAATTCTGAGGCCTCCCTACTGCTCTGCTTTCGATGGGCCCTGGCTGCTTGAAGCTATGCTGTGACCCTCTACTCTTTCCTTCTGTCCTGGCCTGTATGACAGGCAGCTTGAGCCCTTTTTATAGTACTCTCTTCTCACTGCATCTCCCTGAGCTCTTTGGTGAGGCTGTGTCTCCTGGCCTTTTGGTGGGCGAGTGACTTGGAATCATCCGCCCTCCAGTTGTGGTTGCTGGGCATAAAGTCCCTTGCGACCTTGGACTCTGGTGTCTGTCCTGCGCTGGGTGCTGGGGTGAGCTGGCACTAGCTCCGCTCCCCACACCGACTCCTCCACTTCCTCAGACCCTCACCTATGGGTCCCTCACACTGGCAAGTCAGTATCCTCGGATGAGCCAAACATGGCTCCCGTCCACAGGATGTCTTCCAAAGTCCTCCTAGGAACTGAACTGTCTAACTCCACCCGCAGACCAGAATTTATAGGTGACCTGCCCTGAACTCGAGTTTAGAGCTCCTCCTTCTGGCCTGCAGTTGGGAAGGTATTGTGGCGACTGAACCCTGGGGCCCCACACCTTTATCAAAAGATTTTGCAGTAAGTTCATCAAAGGATCTGGTACAAGTTCAAAACAACATGAAAACTTGTAAGTGGAGCGGCAGAACCATCTGATGACAGAGTCACACCTACAGACAGAAGACAATTTATTATGGATAATGGCAGTGATAGCCAATAACAAGAAATGTCAGGAAAAGAAATTGTAGTTCCACATCTGTAATTTTAGAAAATGAAAGGTTAAAAAAGGAAAATGTTAAAGAACATTTCTTTATAACTGTTTTATTAAAGTATTTTTTTCATTATAACAGAAAAAACAGAGCTACGGCATATAGTCTGCAGGTCATAATATAAGTTATATAAAAGAATTTCTTTGAACAGAGAGAGATCAAAAAGGATATGTATTATCTGATAACAATGTTGATTAAAAAATGCAGTAATGAATCATCTATTGAGTTAGTACCCAACCATCGACTCAACAAGAGATGATATAAATAGAGCTCACAAGAGGGTATGAGCATATCCAACGATTGAGAGGTAAAACTGGTTTAAAAGAAAAACATCATACAAAGACATAGACAAAATGGTACAGGATTAATCTAGGAGGGATAAAGAAAAGTGGTAGATGGGAAAGAGAACAAAAAGGGAAAGGTAAGTGCATCTATGGATTAATCATACACCAAGTGACTGCAGATCACTTGAGTTTTCAAAGTAATTATTCAAAGGGCATATTCAAGATGATGGCATTCTAAATGGGACTGTAAGTAGACCCTGTGTCTATGCTGCATTGTTCCCGCCGGTTTGTTGCCTTTTTACTGCAGATTTGTGTAAAATTCGCAGCACACCAATGTTCCAGCAAAGTCTATTGGAAATTTGAAGTGTTGTGTCCATGTTTGGGGGTAATAAAAAGAGGAAACAGATTTTTGTGGGGTTTTTTTCAAATAAATGATTTTTCTCTGTGCTGTCTTTTTCTTACTATTTACTTATAGATTCATAATGGCCGGGTCTAGCATTGTCCTGACATTATGAATCTTGGGCTTGGTGTCAACTGGCAATACTTAGTTGACATTAAGCCCTTGTTATCCAGCCTGTACCAGGGCAGCTGGAAGATCAAGGTAAAGTGCCAGGAAATGGCACTTCTAATAAATGCACTATTTTCTGTGGGTGTCTGAGGGCTGCGATTTTTAGTGTGGGGGGCCCAAAAAGCATGGGACTTGCCATGCTGAGAATTCCAACCCTAGCTGCCTAGTTTTTGTCTGGCTGCCAAAAAATAGGGTAGTTATTTTAAAAATATGCCAGCAAAACATTATGACATAAAAATAAACAGACCCATAGATGTACAGGCTCACCCATTTAAAATCATTTGCCACTAGCAGGACAACCCCTTCTGTTTCCAAATGTTTCCCCCAGATAAAATAAAATAGCTTATACTCACCTCCTGTGTTGACGCTGTTCAAGTGATGTCAGGACTCATGTTTTAGGGGCTCACATGGCGTTACAATAGGATGTGAGCCCAGTGTCCAATCACCACTGGTTTCTCTCTCCCCACCTTCAGACAAATGAGTTAAACAACAAGAAGTGAAAGCTGTAGCTGATACTCACTTCTTGTTGATTACTTTTGTGACCGAATGCGGGAAGAGAAGCCAGTAGTGATTGGGCGCAGGTCTTGCACGACGTTATAACATCACGTGAGCCCCGGGAATGCGAGTGCTTACACCGCTGGAGCAGCACTGGCAAGAGAGGTAAGTATGGGCTTTCTTATTTTATCTGGAAGAAACATGTGGAATCAGAAGGGTTTGTCCTAGTAGTGTACAACCCCTTTAAATCTCAGTCCTGCTCCAGGCAGAGACTGAGGAACTTTTACCAGGCTTTTTTCACCTTCGCTCTCAGCCACAAATATCAGAGGATTCCCAGGACCTTTATTCAGAGCCTTTCTTCCCTTTTGTATACCTGTTGCACCTACTGGCTTGGAGGGTGGGAATGATTAGTCTCACCAATCTCTTCTAGTCACTCCTAAAATCCTGAATCCATACTGGTCCTCTCAGCACCTATCAGTGCTGGAGTTTGCTTACCAGGTTTTATATCCCTGAGGCTTGCCACCTCAGTGATACACATCCCTCATCCAGGATGACGTGGACCTATGCTATAAGCGGTTTATGATGAGTGAATAATTCGGCTGAATGTATCTTTTATAGAAAAACGTTGCATGGGTCTTTTAATTGTACGATAAAGTGAATATCCTTCAACACGCACAATAGCGCTACCTCACAAATACCGTCTGGAAAAGGCAACCTTCAAACATGAGACAACTGGAGCAATTTGCTCTGGAGGAGTCTCCAAAATACCTGCCGAGGGGTGCAGGAGTCTCATTAACAGTTACAGGAATGGTTTGATTGCAATGATTGCCTCAAAAGGTTGTGCTACAAGATATTAAGTTAAGAATACCATCATTCCTGTCCAGGCCTATTTCATAAGCAGGGGTGCACCTGGCCACCCTGCCGCCTTAGTTGAGGTCCGGAGGGGGGGGTGCTAGCGGACCTCAGCCCCACCGGCCCTGCAGCCTACAGTGCCACAGCGCGCCCGCCCTCTTACCGCTGTTACCGGGGTCAGCGTCCGTCTCTCCTGAGCCCGCCACTGATGTTGGTGGCGCCGCCCCCTTCTCTCATGCCACTCCCCCTGGCTGCCGCCGCTCTGGACTCAGGGCTCACACTGTCCAATGGACGGTGCGGCCCTGTTCATAAGTTTAATCTTTTTAAACAATCCATGGAAGCAGGGCTGAATCATTGTGTGTTTTTATTTCATTAAATGAGGGGAACCAACAATTTTGACCACGTGTGTATATTTTTTGCATTTAGTAATCTAAAACATTAATCATATAGTTGAAGTAATATATAATCTCACACGTTCTTGAATCTCCCGATGCGCCCGTCCAGTTAGTGTATATATTTTTGAATCTGTATTTAGCAGCAATATTCGGTGATAACTGGCGCAGGGTGATACATCGTTCTCACCTTTAGGACTTACAATGTTATGTGAATTCAGCACAGAGGCAGGGATGGGAGAGCCTGAGATAAATGAGTTGAAAAGTTTTAACATGTGAGTGTATAGTGTGATAAGCCAGAGCTTATAATACAAGTAAGCAAAGCCGTCTGGGCCTGGAGATTTCCCTTGAGGAACCTCTTTAATTGTATTTACCTGTTTTTCATATAAATTGGTGCATTAAATGTGGACAACGTCTCTAATGTCGGGAAGGGAGCTGACAAGAATGCAAGTATGCTCGAAGTCGATAAGAACGGACTCCTGGATCTGATGGTGGAGAGGAAGGTAAGGAGTATAAAGTGTAGTAGTATGCATAGAGTATGTCTGCCTATTGGTTATGACCATAGACCAAGTGGCTCTGACCTCCCAGCTATATTAAATCCTTCATGATTGGCAATTTTTTATTTTAACTCTTTCATATTTTATCTCTCGTTCCCCGAGCCGTAACTGTTTTATTTTTCCACCTTCATGGCCATATGAGGGCTTGCTGTCGTAGTTTTGAATGACACCGCTCCACACTCATTTTACTATACAGTTTATTAAAAAAAAAGGGTGAAAATTTATTTAAAATGGAATGAAATAATGAGTTTTTAAACAATTCTGCTATTGTTTTTTGAGTTTAGTTTTTACAGAGTACATGAAGAAAAAGTGGGAGGAGTCTCCAATAATAACTTCTTACTTTATTTATGCAAAATATTAAAATATATGAAAGTCCATGATAGCGGAGATGCAATCTTGATGCGTTTCTGGCTTATGCCCTTAGTCAGTGATAACAGAAAGCATCATGGTACAAGCTTAAAAACATGCAGCAGCCAATCATGGTACAGATTTAACCAATTAAGTAGAGTTGAAACATATGGAAAAGAGAATCAGATCTAACATGAATGTAACACACATGAATACAGAGCATATAACATCCGTCCTTTTTAAACAATAAGACACATCAGGGATAACAGGGAGAAACAATGTGATCAATTTACAGAGGCAGCATTCTGGATGTGAAAATAATCGTGACGCCACCAATGGTATGTGGTCAGGGTGACCACCGCTGCTGCAGAACCTCCGGGGATGATGTTTGGCAGCTGGTGATGTAACGGCTCTCCACGGGCAGAGCCTGGTTCCCCGGGGCAGTGGTGATAATAGTCTATGAATGATGAAGGGTAGGGGTAGTGGTAAAAGATGATAACAGTTTGTGAGGGAGAGTAGGGCTCGAGTCGCAAGGATTACACAGACTCACAGTTTTGTAGTTTTCCAAGTCTTTGCTGCAGATGGTATTCAGTAGATATTTCCATGGAGTCTGTATCGGGGCCAGGTTGCTCCCACCCTGGCGGGTCCTTGGCTTCCTACTCCTGCGCTGTGTGTGTAGACCTGCTGCCGCTTTAGTTAGGCTGCCGGCCCTGTCTCTCCTCACGGTACCAAACTTGCTACGCAACTTAAGTCTTATCTTTGTGTTCTGACCCCACCATGTTGCTTTTGCTGTGGTACAGTGAAGATATATAATCTTCACTTATCCGGTGTTTTCTGTGCTGCTTGTGTCAGGCACAATTGCGGATCCAGTATCTGTTTTTTTTGCTTCTCCAGGGTGAGTTTAGGGTAACTCCATGTCCCAGGTGTGTTCCTCTGCTTCACCTATTCCTCAGGCCCTGGCTGGCCTGGAACTGGAGAGTGGACCGTGGGGTGAGCCTAATGCAGCCCTTTTACTCCCAGGTCCTTTCCCTCAGTCCTCTCAGGAACTGAACTAACTGACACTTCCTTTCCACCCAGAATATATAGGGAGCAGCTTTAGGTCCCCCTTCTGGCCTGGAGGCGCTAGTGTAGTGTTGTGGGTTGTTGGGGAATTAACCATTGGTGATGTTACTGTGGCACATTAACCCCTGGGGTGCCACACTACAATATTTAAAATGAAAAACTGCATACAGAAATTAGGGATACCAGCAAAAATACCTAATAAATATATAAGTTGTTGGATTTATAGTTCATGCCATTGGGAAATTGTGTATTAAGTTTTATTATCCAGTATGTTTCTCTTAACAGTAATTTTTTCCTCCAATCCCCTCCACATACTGGACAAAAAAACTTTTTCTACCCCATAAAAAGCAAAAAATTCTGTCCCCCATTATGATGTTCAACAAAGTGTTTTACCGCACCAGAGTAAGTTGCATTATTTTTTTTATTTTTATATTAGCTAGATGATCTGCAGATGATTTTCTTATAGTGCAACCTGTATATTTAACATACAATGTCTGCATTGTATCAAATAAACAACATATTTACTGTTACAGTTAATAAAGGATTCAATGTCCATGTTGTTACTAATTTGTTTTATTTGATGACAGAATTTGCAGACACTGCATTTACTCTGGGCAGACTTAAAAAGCCTGCTAGACAACCAGACATTACCTTTTTGTGGGGGACAATATAAATTAGGTGTCAGATTCAGATCATCCAAGGTTTTCGATGTTTGCAAGCACTGCATAGACCGCCCCCAGATAATCAGGGCACATCTTGATATGCTATGCAGGGGTGCTGCTCCATTGACATGTACTGCGGGGGTGCGAAAAATCACACATAGGCGATCCTCTCTAGATTGTGGTATCAGGTTATGGAGTTGTAAATTCTCCAGCATTCTCCACAGATCCACAGGCAATTTTATCAATTTCCACTATATCCTCTTTTTATTAGTCTTTCAGTAGTTACTTTACTTTCTTCTTTAAAAGTCACTAGATCTGAACAATTCCTTTAAGCCCGTAGTAATTCCCCACAGGAATAGAATGAATACTATGAGATGGAGGTTGCTATTTGCTCTTAGGGTACCTTTACATGCCGCTACCGCGGTGAGGAATCTGTCCAGCGATATGTCGCCCTGGCACCATCGCCGTCAAATTGCCTCGCAGTTGCGGCGTGTAATTTGGGAATTTGGCGGCGATAAAAAACCTGTTTACAGAGCACTGCTCCAAAATCATTGGCAATTATGAAGGCGACATTCCCGGCTTTTGGCGTGTGAACGGGCGATAGTGATAGAATCTGCATCGCCTATTGATTTCCCGTAGGCGTGCCACAGCGTGCTGGAGTCCGCGCCCCGTCAGCGATGATTGGTGATGGCTACTGGGTTTCCATTGGCTGTCACTTCACAGGGCGCATATTTGAAGAGCTGTCACTTCAGCACCACACACATCTTCACCGACACAACCATTCACTACATCAGTCCAAGTACGCGCGCATTCAATAGCGCAAGCTATGTCATCGGCGTTATTCCTCTGCTCTGTGTAGAGTATAGTGGCACATGGCACCTCAGATTTAGCCATACACTATCGTCGATGGGTGGCATGGGCCACGCACTACAATCACCCTATGCGTTGTGAATTAGGTGACGCAGATGGGTACATTGTACAGCTCCGACTCCGCTGGTGTGAGCTTGTTAGCGCCCTTAAATGTGTTTGGATGTGTCAGTGTGCGTGGTGACATCATGATGTGTCTGCCTCTTACTCCCTGCCTGCCAGGTGCCTGCCCCTCCCTGCGCACTAGGACAACAGTCATAGGCCGCCGCACAGCGTGCAGCCACATGGGTCCTTGCAGAGCTCATGTTCTGATTGAACTGTGTGACCGCCATGACTATGGTGTCAGCAGCATCACCGTCATCCACGGCTGCGAAGCGCAGAATACTGAGGAGGATCCAGCGGGCCCTGCTCCATAAGCTGGGGGTGGAGAGGACCTGCAAGCAGATCCAGAAGAAAGTTGCTGACCTCAAGCAGAAGTGCCCATGGTGGATTGCTGACATCCGTGCCAAGATTGCCAGCTGCGTGGTGAGTATGTGGCAATGCCAAACACACACATGGCAAGCTAAATACTCCAAACACTACACAAACATCATGTGGTATTGTGCCATGGCACATAATATGCCCTTAGCCACCATGTGGATGTGTCACCAGTTGTGCATCTAGCATGTTGGTCACACTGCAACATGAAGGTGTCCAAAACACTCTTTTGTCATCCAAATGGTGACGGCTATAGTGGTCCTTGACCTGTGTGTTTGTATAAATAGTTGTGTCCTGTCTGCAAAAATGACAACAACATATTAATGTGATTTGGAACACCCACATGATACCTTGCAGCACATAGGGTTGTGCCCGACCATAACCTTTTACTGTACCATTCATGCCGTCATGACATTCATACACACACACTAGGTGTTTTCCCTATGTTGTGGTCCTTGGCTCAAATCCGTCTGTGTTCATGTTTGATATTACAGATGAGGACGATTCCGCGTCTGTAAAGGCTCAACAGTCCCCAAGGCCACCCAGGACACCCCCACCACCTTCCCCGGTGGGCCCAGCCAGTCCCTCTCCACCAAGGATTCCAGCCGCAGTGGACCCGGAGGGCCCAGCCAGTCCCTCAACACCAGGCCCACAAGCCTTGGCTGCAGGCAGCCCTGGACCCCTGGAGAACCAAGCCCCATCCTGTGACCACACACCCCGAGCCCAGGAGCAACCTTCCCCCAGCATCTCCAGCTCCCGCCCGAGCCCTGGTGTGATGTGGTCCCCACACTCTCACCTTGAGCCTGCTAGTGCTGTGTATGATGGTAAGTGTCTGCTAAGGCCTACAAGCTTGCTAATGTACTTACTGTTGTGTGCTCCAGACACCAGTATGTGAGTCGTCATGTTTTTTTTTTTAATTCTGCCTGAAGGAGAACGAGCCCGTGCTGCAGGCTGGGCTGTCAGCCCATCCCCATCTCCTCCAGATGGCACCCGGGATGATGATGTGCTGCGTACGTATAATCACTAACAATTAACACCCACCCACACCTACACAGGTAACTCACTAATGTCCTTCTTTCCAATACAGGTGTAACAACCATTGAGGAGCTGCTAGTGGCTCACCAGGAGGCACAGCAGCACATGGAGAGGGCACACCAAGAAGGGCAGCAACACCTTTCTCGCTTGGGTGCCATGATTTACGCCCTCCAGGCAGCCAAGTCCGCCAGGGCCCCTACTCCATCAACCCCCCCAATAATGTGACCATAGTCACCTAGTAATTGTTGTCCATGTTGGACCCTTGTTGTTTTCCCTGTTGCCATGTTGGGACCTTAGTTTGTTAGGCCAAGTTGGCCTCTTTTCTTATAGTGTTCCACATTGGGAAAGTGGGTAGTGTGCATTGGCTACTCCTAAGCTGACAAAGGCTGTTTGATTGTGTTGGCAATGTTTTTTTAAAATGATAGGCTCAAATAAAATTCTGCCCAGCTACATCCTGTGTTAGTCCTTGTTGCAACACACACAGGGTAACGTTTGTGAGGTTACATTTGACCAACCACACTGAGCTACGGTTTTTCAAGAGTATATGGTGTCACATGGCAAACATGTCACCATACTGGACCATTACAACCGCCATGCACCCCTATATGACATCAATGTCTACTATATGACACCCACAGTAACACACACACACACAAACATACAGGTGAATGTGACACAGATATGGACCGAGTTGTGGGTAAATTCATTATTTTTTTTTGTAACGTATTTAAATTAAAATGGGGCCAAGCTGCCCATCAACACAGTCTCTATGTAGGCCAAGCTTGTGCATTGGCTAGTAGCGCTCGTGTTCTTCCTCCTCTGCTGGCTCAGACAATGGGGCCTCCCCTACTCCTCATAGACCCATCGTCCGTGTGATGGGACAACTCTGCTGGTCTGTCTTTGGGGGGGAGGTGGAGTATCACAATTTTGCCTACTTCTCACCATGTGTCTTGCGGGCGCAGTGGGCCCTGGGGTGGTCTTGCGGGGTAATGACCAAGGGGCCCCCCATCGCAGGGACCCATCCACGCCCGCCTCCAGGACACGAAAGATGGCCCTCTCCGCAATGTTCTGTTGCTCTGGCTCCATGGGGACATCTCACTGGCGACGTACCAGATCCCAGAGCCGGGGGTCCTCTCACGATCTAAGAGGACCCGTTTTGCCCAAGTACCCAGCTCCGTGTTTGGTGGGGCAGGTGTTCTTCTTCTTTGGATCCCAGAGCTGGGCCCTGGGCCCGGCCCCCCACCACTGGTCTCAGGCACTGGCTCTCCCGCAGATGTTGATGGGAGAGCCTCACCAGCTGCTGGCTCCTCATCACTGGAGCCAGGCTCCAGAGGGGCCTGAAAAATAAACCAAAAAGAAAAAAACATCTGCCACATGTTGCTATGTAATCTCACCAAGGCTAACACCAAAAGCCACCAGAGCAGAGTTTGGAAACCAAAAGAGCAAAGAAGTAGACCAGTGCAGTATACTCACCTGAGGCTCCACATTGATATGGAAAGTGCCGACAAATAACACAACACTGTGATAACAGGCACCACAAAACAGATAATAACAGTGAACAAGATTTGTGAAGGAAAAGCACAATGGTGACTTCCACATTTGCTGCAAACCCCACATCAGCGGAAAGAACAAGCTGGATTGATAGATCACACAAACACAATTACCCACCTCCCGCGACGGGGCAGGGTCTTGGGCTGCGGCCACAGCTGGTTGCTAGCGGCGCCTACTGCACCGTGTTCCCCGAGGCCCCTCCCTGCCCAGGGTGAAGGTGAGGAGGTCATAATACCACAGATGTGGCCTATGGACATCCTCAGCTCCAGCCCCGGACCGGGCGTCAAGCCAGTTTTTGTGGGTCTTGGTGAACACGGTGCGCAGGCGTTTGATCTTCTCCGCAACCATGGCCGCTGTCCAGTTCTTTGTGGGTTGGAACCAGTTTGCCAGCTCCACCAGCAGCCTGTAGGCTGCAGCCCTCGCTGCCTGGTTATGATATTCAAGCAGCGACACCCGCCACAGGCATTCGTGTTCCTGGTATATAGTAAGGAGGTGTGACACAAAATCGTGATACTCAGCCATCCAAAAAGCAAACATATAATTGTGTCATGCAAACAAATACATGGCCATCACAGGTGACACCCCATCGGCGATCTGAGGCGACCATGAAAAACGTGCACGCACATGTTAGATTGCCTCTGATCGCCACCAAAAAAAACCCTTACACACAGAGATAAATTTCTTGCAACTGGTTGCAGTGAAATCATGGACACATTATTCCATTTGTACACTGCAACAAAATAGAACAATGTGTCCATGATTTCACTGCAACCAGCAAATTGCCAGTGAAATTGCATGCAATGTTGTAACGTATAACGGTACCCTAATGGTACCTTCACACGCCGCAATCTCGGCTGGCAATATGAGGCAATCTAACGTGCGTGTGCACGTTTTTCATGTTCGCCTCAGATCGCTGATGGCAGCATCACACGCCGCAATTTCGCCCTTAAAGTATGGTGATGTGTCGCTCCAGAAATCGCTTCACATACAGCGGAACCAATCCTGCCTAATCCCATCCCCGGTTCACACGCCGCAATCTCAAAGGCAATGTGGGCGTACATGTTCAGCGCGGCGAAGAGATAGGCGTGCCGCAGTGGTTTACACTGCGCCCCATATTCGCTCATTGGACAACACAACAGCGTTACGATTGGTCAGCCTGCTCTGGTAGGCTGGCTAATACATGACGCCATTGCCATTGTGTGGCGTTGGACGGACAACTCTTTAAATATGGCATGGTGTAAATTGATAGCCAATGGGAACACAGTAGCCCACACCAATCAGTTCACACGGGGTGCGGACTACAGCACGCTGTGGCACGCCTACGGGAAATCATAGGCGACGCAGATTCCATCACTATTGCTCGTTCACACGCCACAACACAGAAATATCGTCTTCATGATTGAGGCTGATTTCAGAGCAGTACTCAGGAATCAGGCGACAGGTGATTTATCGCCGCGAAATTCCCCAAACACACGCCGCAACTGTGAGGCAATTTCATGACGATTGCTCCGGGGCGACATATCGCCTTTAGGATCCTCAGGCAAGATTGCGGCGTGTGAAGGTACCATAAGGATCATTATGATGTCAGCCACATACCGGCTATAAAAAAGAATTCGATGTTTAAAAGGATTGCAATCAGAAAAAATAATTTTCTCCTCCAACCATGCAATGTAAAGAATTGCCATGGAGGGGGAGAAGCGTGAGTTACCTCTACACAATATTCTGATTTAAACATAAAAAAATTATGTGCAAGTAGGTATTCTGTACTTTGTATTATCATTTCTTTTATTTCATCAGTGTAAGTGACCTGCCCAGGCTGGGGTACTCAGAGCTTGGGCACGGTGTCAGGGGGACGCTATCACGGGTAGCTGCACCCAAATCCATGGCGCTAAGGGTCTGTGACTCCAAAAATACAGTTTTTGTTTTAGAATAGTTCATGACGCCACCTGTAATACCTGGTGAGGGATCACCAGCGCCGCCACAGTCCTCCGGAGGGCGTTGGTATTGTGGCAAGGGTGGTATAGTTCCTACAGGTGAAGCTGAGCCTCCGGAGCAGCGTTGAGTGGGCAGTTCTGAGCAGGAGCTTGGGCCAAGATAGTGGATAGTGAAACAGTCTCTACGGAATATGGGAACAGGGAGGAATAACACACACACACATCGCTGAGTGTCTCTTTGTCTTTTACTGATGAAACTGCAGGTAATATGTCCAGAGCACCATCGGGTGACCAGAAGCAAAGTTGAACTTCCACAGTGAGTGGTTATAAGGCCTTTCCTTAAGTTCTCTCCTCTGTCATTGAAGCCCTGCCCGTGTATAACCTGGCTGGCCTCCTCACTTATCTCTCTACTCCTGCGCGGTCTGTGGGTTACCCTTGATGATCACCGTTGCCCTCTCCTTACTACGGTGTCTGGCTCCCTTAATGTTGAGTACGCAAGGGGACCGGGTGACTGAAGTCTCCATGGTGTATCAGGGTTTTCTGCTGGCTTGAAAAACTATTGCAGGTGCGGACCCCCGAAGTCCGGTGTTTAGTTGGGCGAACTTCAACTGGCTCCTCTACTCCCACTGTTCTCTGTATTCCTCGCCCTCCGACCCCACTTCTGGGCCTGACTGGACGGCAGAAGGGCTATTCTGAGTCACTGGTTCATGCCTAACAGCACCGAGCACCAGGACGGCTTCGCAGCTCTCCTAGCATCTGCACACTCTGCCTAACTCCTCCCCCAGCACCAGTATTTATAGGGGATCTTGCTTGAGGTCAGCAAGTGGTGCTCCCCCTACTGTGCTGGGGTGGAAGGCGTTGTTTGGATATTGTACCCACTGTGGAAATCCAGCCGTGCACTAGGGAAGCTTGTGGTTACCTGTGTGAGCAGGGCGCCACATAAGCACTATATCTCTGGAGATGGTAGTTAATTGCTTCTATAGCCAGCTCATGTGAAATGCATGAAAAAAGATTTTGCTACGTCACATGTGACAAAATACATATTTTTTCCACTGAAATTTCCTAACGGATTCAACAACTGCAGTGGTCTCTTAAATAGCATGGTGTTTTCAGTATAAGTGTTTGCTCTGAGCTTACAGTACCTGTGATGATGTCTATGGAGGGGAGGAGTCAAGGATCACTCAGCTCCTCAGTGTAAGCAGGACTCCATCTTGCAGTTCATTATGGTGCTGGATGAGGTGAAGTTTATGTGTGGGGTTGGGAGGGATTTACAGTGTGGATGTAGCAGAGCCGAATGTGTACGTGGTGTATGGAGCTGAGCCACGTGTTTACGAAGTGTACGGAGCGGAGCCAAGAGTGTACGAGGTGTACGGAGCATAGCCGAGTGTGTACGAGGTGTACGAAGTAGAACCAAGAGTGTAAGAGGTGTACAGAGCTGAGCCGAGTGTGTAGTAGGTGTATGACGCAGAGCTAGGAGTCTACTAGGGGTATGGAGCAGAGTCACATGTGTACGAGGTGTATGGAACATAGCTGAGAGTGTACTAGGTGTATGGACGGAGCCAAGAGTGAACGAGGTGTACGGAGTGGAGCCGAGTGTATACAAGGTGTACGGAGCGGAGCCAAGGGTGTACGAGGTGTATGGAGCGGAGCCGAGTATGTACTAGGTGTATGAAGCAGAGCTAGGAGTGTACTAGGTGTATGGGTACTACTGGGTGTACAGAGCAGAGCCACGTGTATATGAGGTGTACGGAGCAGAGCTGAGAGTGTATGAGGTGTACGGAGCAGAGCTGAGTGTTTACGAGGTGTACAGAGCGGAGCCGCATATGTACGAGGTGTGCGGAGCAGAGCTGAGAGTGTAGTAGGTGTATGGAGCAGAGTCACGTGTGTATGAGGTGTACGGAGCAGAGATGAGAGTGTACAAGGTGTACGGAGCAGTGCCACGAGTGTACGAGGTGTACGGAGCAGAGATGAGAGTGTACGAGGAGTACGGAGCAGAGCTGAGTGTGTATGAGTTGTACGGAGCGGAGCCGCATGTGTACGAGGTTTATGGAGCAGAGATGCGTGTGTACAAGGTGTACGGAGCAGAGCTAAGAGTGTATGAGGTGTACGGAGCCGGGTCGAGTGTGTACGAGGTGTACGGAGCAGAGATGAGAGTGTACTAAGTTTACGGGACAGAGCTGAGTGTGTACGAGGTGTACGTAGCAGAGCCGCATGTGTACGAGGTGTATAGAGCAGAGCCGAGTGTGAACGAGGTGTACGGAGGAGAGCTGAGTGTGTACTAGGTGTATGGAGCAAAGCCAAGTGTGCACTAGGTGTACGAAGCAGAGCTGAGTGTGTACGGGGCATAAGGTGCAGAGCTACATGTGTACGGGTCGTGTAGAGCAGAACCAAGTGTGTACTAGGTGTATGGAGCGGATCCGCATGTGTACGAGGTGTACGAAGCAGAGCAAAGTGTTACGAGGTTTACAGAGCGGAGCTGAGTGTGTACGGGGCATATGGAGCGGAGCCGCGTGTGTACGAGGTGTACGGAGTGGAGCTGTGTGGGTACGAGGTGTACGGAGTAGAGCCGAGAGTGTAGGAAGCGGGTTTCACAACCAGAATCATTACAAGAAGTAAAATGTTTCTTAACAGTGAGAAGACGGGCCAGATTATTAATATCAAGCATAGTCTGAAACATACAAAATCTTGACATGGCACAAAATTCATACCTCTGCTTAGAATTTTTAATTTTGATTGTGTAAGTACAGTGGGAGTTAATACCACTACACTTGATATGTTATTGATGCACCCGAGGACCGTGGGGTACTCGGAACCAGGCTGTGGTCACAGGGGTCGAGACCCGGCTTCTGTGACCCTTGGTTCAGTAGTTAAGCGTTCCTGGGGAATGTAGGAAAAGGGTGGTTTAAAGGGAAGTTATTTGTGATGCAACCCGTGGTTTGTAGCTATAGGTAGCCACTGCTGCTGCAGAAACCCTGGGGATGATGGATGGCAGCTGGGCTGTTCTGGCTCCCCATGGGTGGAGCGGATACCCAGGGCAGCGGGTATAGTGATTAAAAGTCTCTGGCAGGCAGGGATTACCTTAGGCCTTGTTACCTTTTTCAGTGGCCTTCACTGACTGTAGCCGCAGGAATAACTCAGCCTCACACCGTTCTGCAATTCTGTTCCTGGTTTTACCCACAGCAAGCTCCAAGTTCAACAGGTCATCGATGTTATACTCTCTTGGATACGTTCCGGCCTGTGCAGTCTCTGGTAGAATCGGGATGGCAGGTATGCGATCCTCGGTGGTGTGCCTGTCCTTCTGCCCCATCTGGTCCTGTCTCTTTCTCAGCACTTTTGTAAGTGCCTCTGCGCGCAGAGCCCTGATCCTTCAGCAAAGAGTATTTGTGGGTGACTGGTACCTTGTCCCCGGACTTTTGTCCAGCTGCTTTCTCTGGGTATACGTCAGGTATGTGAGCTACAGCTCCTATGAAGCTCGAAGCCTCTGGTTCAATGGTTCAGGTATGGATCCGTGTTCAGTGCCAATCCCTGTTTCTGACCACAACCCCTCCGTCTGGTGGTGTCAGTCCCGGATTCGGGCGCACAGGCCAATTCCGCTCCGCCGGTGCCCCTAGGGTTCCTAAGCTCTCTGGATGAGTGCAGCACAGCTCAAGTCTACTGACTGACTCCACCTGCAACTGTCTCCACCCACACTTTTATACCCTTGTTGTCCCACTGGGCCCTCCCTCCGGGGTTTGTGCCCTGGATCCCCTGGGTCCTAAGTGTGTGTAGTGTTGTGTTGAGGACTCACCCTTACCTTCCCCCACCTTCTCACTACTGGAGGACCACACCCGAGACTTGGGTGCAGTACCTCTTGTGGTGTCCTGACCGGTGGACCAGTGGGCCGCCACATGATCATCAATGAATGATATTTTGCCCCACTCGTGCTGTGTCTTGGAGGATCCTGGCGATTGCCACATTTCCTCGGCCTCTTCCGCAATCATTTTTTGATGCTGTAGGGGAAACATAACCAAATGAGCTATCGCTAGCTGCGGGAAAGTCAGTAGGAGAGTCAATTGTTTCTCCATCTGTAGTTGTGAAACTGACTTTTCGCTGTGGTTTCTCATCATTCTTTTCACGATTTCTCAGAATTGATTTAGGAACTGGTGTACGTGGTGTCTTAGTCTTTTTCCAATCTTACATGGTGTCGTTTTTATAATTAAGGCCCCTTTCACATCTAATGCTTTGCTGCGTTTTGCTTCATTTGCATTTTAATGCGTTTTTACAGCAAAAACGCATCAAAACACATGCATCTTTGTCCCCATTGATTTTAATGGAGACGCATGTAAAAACGCATGTGCGTATGCAAAAACGCAATACGCATGCGTTTTTGCAAACACAGCCCAAAACGTTGGGGACAAATCAATGGGGACAAAAACGGTATGTGTTTTACCTATGTAAACCGACACCCGCTGTGCACACAGCGGCGGTTTACACATGCTCATCTGTTGCTAAACCGCTGGGTTCCCAGCGGGTTAGCAACGAATGTGCATGTCCTATAAACCGGCCGGTTCTGCAGCGGCTGCAAGCAGAATCATGTGCTACTTCCAGCCGCTGCAGAACCGCCGCCGCTAACCCGCTGTGCACCCGCCTGCAGCACCCGCCCGTCAACCGCCGCACATACCCGCCAGGAAGCCGGTGGACGCCTGCAGAGCTTCCTGGCGGGTCCGCCCAGCCGCCCACCGGCACAAACCCGGTATGTGGGCACACACCCTAACAGTAAATATATTGTTTATTGTATACAATGCAGACATTGTAATGTTAAATACCGTATATACTCGTGTATAAGCCGACCCGTGTATAAGCCGACCCCCCTACTTTTGCCCCCAAAAACTGGGAAAACTTATTGACTCGCGTATAAGCCGAGGGTGGACCCCAGCACAGGTATACAACCCCCAGCAGTGAGGTATACAGCCACCAGGAGTATGGTATACAGCCACCAGGACAGGTATACAGCCACCAGCAGTAAGGTATACAGGTCCCCCAGTGGTATACAGCCCCCAGGAGTGAAGTATACAGGCCCCCCCAGTGGTATACAGGCCCCAGCAGTATGGTATACAGCAGGTATACAGAGGTATACAGGCGGCCCCCAGAGGTATACAGGAGGCCCCCAGAGGTATACAGGAGGCCCCCAGAGGTATACAGGCCCCCCACACTGTGCAGCCCCCAGATGTATACAGGCCCCCAGTGGAGTATATAGCAGGCCCCCAGTGCAGAGCCCCCCCACACTGTGCAGCCCCCAGATATATACAGGCCCCCAGCGGGGTATATAGCAGGCCCCCAGCGGGGTATATAGCAGGCCCCCAGCGGGGTATATAGCAGGCCCCCAGCGGGGTATATAGCAGGCCCCCAGCGGGGTATATAGCAGGCCCCCAGCGGGGTATATAGCAGGCCCCCAGCGGGGTATATAGCAGGCCCCCAGCGGGGTATATAGCAGGCCCCCAGTGGGGTATATAGCAGGCCCCCAGTGGGGTATATAGCAGGCCTCCAGTGGGGTATATAGCAGGCCTCCAGTGGGGTATATAGCAGGCCCCCAGCGGGGTATATAGCAGGCCCCCAGAGGGGTATATAGCAGGCCCCCAGCGGGGTATATAGCAGGCCCCCAGCGGGGTATATAGCAGGCCCCCAGTGGGGTATATAGCAGGCCCCCAGTGCAGAGCCCCCCCCTCCCGCTGCATTATCTTACCATCCAGCGTCTTCATCACCGCCGGTCCTCTCGTCCATCCTCGCGCACTGCGTTCCCGGTCTCATGTGACCCGGCGGTCGCAGTCGGATGACGTCATCGCGCCGGGTCACATGAGACCCGAACACAGCGCGAGAGGATGGACGGGAGTACCGGCGGTGATGAAAACGCTGGATGGTAAGATAATGCAGCGGGAGGGGGGGCTCTGCACTGGGGGCCTGCTATATACCCCGCTGGGGGCCTGCTATATACCCCGCTGGGAGCCTGCTATATACCCCGCTGGGGGCCTGCAATATACCCCGCTGGGGGCCTGCTATATACCCCGCTGGGGGCCTGCTATATACCCCGCTGGGGGCCTGCAATATACCCCGCTGGGGGCCTGCTATATACCCCGCTGGGGGCCTGCTATATACCCCGCTGGGGGCCTGCTATATACCCCGCTGGGGGCCTGCTATATACCCCGCTGGGGGCCTGCTATATACCCCACTGGGGGCCTGCAATATACCCCACTGGGGGCCTGCTATATACCCCGCTGGGGGCCTGCTATATACCCCGCTGGGGGCCTGTATACATCTGGGGGCTGCACAGTATTGCACGGCTCCCCCTGCCGCTGTGATGGGCGGGGGGAGCCGTGCATATCTAATGAGCGGCCCCATGTGACGGGCCGCTCTGTCAGCAGCCCCCCCCGCCTCCTCCAGCCTCCCCAGCACCCGGATACCATAGGATTACCGTATTGACTCGTGTATAAGCCGAGGGGGTGACTTTTCAGCCCAATTTTTGGGCTGAAAAACTCGGCTTATACACGAGTATATACAGTATATAGGTTGCACTATAAGAAAAATCTAAAAAAGTTGCAGATCATCTAGCTAATATAAGAAATTAAAATGTAACTTACTCTGGTGTAACATCATAATGTGGAAACAATTTTTTTTGCTTTTTATGGGGTACAAAAAGTTTTTTGTCCAGTATGTGGAGGGGATTGGAGGAAAAAATTACTGTTAAGAGAAACATACTGGATAATAAAACTTAATACAAAATTTCCAATGGCGTGAACTATAAATCCAACACCTTATATATTTATTAGGTATTTTTGGCAGTTTCCCTAATTTCTGTATGCAGTTTTTCTATTTAAATATTGTGTTTTTTGTTTTATACAGATTTCACATTCAAACATCATGATTTTCTGCATGCAGATTTCCTATTTGAGGCCGGTTTCACATCAGCATTTTTGAATGCAGAGTATGCTGCGTAGTTCTTTTTTTAAAATCTGCAAGCGTGTGCGCAGGTGAACGCAGGGACCTGTGTTGGAGTCAGTATGTCTACTTATGCGTCCCTGTGCGTGGTTTCTTGGTGCCTGGCGAATGCAACAAGTTGCATTTTTTGATGACTGAAAAATGCGCAAGCATGCACATGCGCACGAGTGCGTAGAAACAACACATTATTCTCTATGGGCGCGCATTGGTGCGCAATGGCAGGCTGCATTCGATGCGCATGCGTATGATGCACAGCGCATGCCCAGGAAGCGATTTCCCTTAAGACACACCCTTTAGGAGTGGCTTGTCTTGAAAATTCAAGAAAACACTCCTGGAAATATTGAACGCATGCACAAAAAAAGCAAACGAGTGCCAAAACGCATACAAACGCATGCATGCGCTGCATTTTTTGGCTTGCGTACGCTCATGCGGATAAAAAACACAATGTAAGCATGCGTTTGCATGCGCTTTGACATGTGTTTCCACATGCGCAGCATATGCAGCGTTCAAAAACGCTAATGCGAAAGTAGCCTAAACATCCTGATTTTCTACATGCAGATCTCCCATTCAATCATTTTGATTTTCTACATACAGATTGTTCATTCAAACATTCTGAATTTATGCATACAGGTTTTTTTCTATTTTGGATTTTCTGCATATATATTTTCCATTCAAATATACTGATTTTCTGCATGCAAGCATACCTTTTTTTGCATGCAGATTTCCCATTCAAACACCCGGTTTTTCTGCATAGAGATTTTCCATTTAAATATCTTGATTTTCTATATGCAGTTTTTCTATTTAAATATTATGTTTTTTTGTATACAGATTTTTCATTTGAACATCCTCATTATTTGTATGCAGATGTTTTACTTAAACATCCAGATTGCTTCCTCTGTAAATTGATCACATTGTTTCTCTCTGTTATCTCTGATGGTGGGTTTACACTCCGCGATATCGGCGTCCAACTCCGATCCAACTCCGACAAAAAGTCACGTGGTTCAGGAGTTGGAGCCAATATCGTTCCTGCATCGTACTGTTTGAAGGTACAATACGATGCAGGAACGATGGTAATCCGATATCGGGGGTCGAATGAGCGTGCTATTCAACCGCATGATATCGGATGCCTGTTGGAGCCGGATCGTTGCGTGTAAACATCCAACTCCGATGCGTACTCGCACCTCACCCATTAACTCCCATGTTAAATGCTCGTTACTGGGTTGGTGGGCGTACACATCGTAGGGACGTGGTTTCCCGATATCGCAGCGTGTAAACTGCCGATGTGATATCGGGAAAAGCGCTCAAAAAATGCGCTCTCCCGCGCCGTTGCCTACGATATCGCCACGATATCGGGACGTGTAAACCCACCATGATGTGTCTTATTGTTTAAAAAGGACGGATTATATGCTCTGTATTCAGGTGTGTTACATTCATGTTAGATCTGAATCTTTTGTTCATATGTTTCGAATCTACAAATTTGTTAAATTGAATGCATGGTGAGGCATATATGTGCTTATTTTACAGAGTACTTTGTGCAGAAACAAATGACCCTACAACATGATTCCTTAGGTCAATGGCTACAGAGATACCAAATGTTTTTGAGATCTATAATTGATGGGCCCCCAGGCTGTGGGGTACTTGGGAACTGGGCCGGTGCTGTCTGTCGGGGAACACAGTGGTCATGACCCGGTCCCGTGGCCTGGGTACAGTTCAAAAAGGAAGGGGCTATTTACAGGGAATTTTGTCGTGACGCCACCCGTGGGATGTGGTCAGTCGGGACCACCGCTGCTGCAGAACCTCCAGGGATGATGGATGGCAGCTGGGGATGCAACTGCACTCCACGGGTAAAGCCAATCCCCGAGGCAGTGTGGAATGTCTATGTACAGGGTGCAGGGCAACAGGCACAAGTAACAGGCAGACTCACTGTTTTGTAGTTTCTCGGTAGCAGCTCTGCAGCTCAATAGGAAGAATACACAGGAGACCTTCTTGCTCTGACGGGTAGTTTACTGAAGCAGCTCTCAAACAGTTCACAAGTCTCCAAGTTCAATGTCGGGTAGCTGGCCGGGTAGTCACCGGAGGATGCGATGTCTCTGAGGCTCTCTGTGATGGTTCTTCAGGTCTCAACCTCTGTCCTCATTTTCTCTACCTGCGCTTGTAATTTGGGCTCCTGCTGCTGCATGAAGCTAAGCTGCTTGCCCTCTCTCTCCTGTGTGTGCCGTATGACAGGTAGCTTGAGTTCTTCACTTTCTCTACCCTACTCCCAGGCATCAGTGTTTCTGAACTCTATGCACTCCTTTGCCTACAGACACTGTGTAGCTGGGAAATCTAGAATTCCACACCTGCCAGTATTGACTGCCGGGATGTGTAACCCTGTGTGGCACCCTGGCACCTTGGTGGGGCACCACAGAACTCTTGGTACACAAATGGAATGTACACAGCAAGCAGAACTCACCACTAACAACACCTTTAGGACACCCCTTTTTCACCCCAGGCCTCTAGGGGGAGCTCCACTGGTTTCCTTAAGCCAGTTCCCCCTATAAATACTGGCCCTGGAGGGAGAAAGAGCAGAGTGTGCAGACGCTAGAAGAGCTGTAGGAAGTGTGCAGTCACAGGTGCGAGAGCCATACTAGGCCCAGACCAGCACACCCAGCAGAGTGAGAGACCCTTGCAACTGGAGTCATAGGACAGGAGGAAAGCACCTCTCAGGGACAGAAGAGTTATCCTAACTCTCCCTAACAATCCGGTTACTGGAACCGAGCTGCAGGAACTACTACACAGACTGAGGAGAAACCAGCATTACAACCAGGAAGTTTAGCTTCCTGTTCACCTGAAGCACCACCAAATGAGAGCCCAGGAAAGAAAGGAAGAATTCCCTTACTCCCTTATATAGTGCCCTCAGTGCAGTTAATTAAGGTAGACCACGTCTCCTAAGACGTACAACCCGGTCCGGCAGGATTCCATATCCCCCCGACCTCACCAGAACAGCAGAGAAGGAATCCTACACCACTGCTTGCTGTGGAAACTCCAGGAGTGTCAACCTCATCACCCGGTCCGAGTGTACCTGTTATCATTGTCAAGGTAAAGATATATTTTTACCTATATTAGATAGTATATATATATATATATATATATGTCATTTATACTTTTATATTTGCTTTTCTTTTATAACTAATATATTGGCTTATAGCATTAGATGAAACAATAAGTTTTTCTTCTGTTTAGGTATGTACTCAAGATAAATATATATATCTATTTATCTCTCTCATCTCTCTCTCTCTTATTCTTTCCTTCTCTTCTTTTTCACCTCTCTCCTTTGGCTTCCCTTCCCCCATCCATGAATATGTTCTAAACAAGGTGTTTTGCAGATGTATGTAAGACTGCTGAAGGAACAAGATGCCATGTACCAAGTTGTCCTTGAAGTAGAGAGGCCTGCTGTGTTGGTGCTAGGCTGTATGTAAATATATAAGACTGGCATCGACCGTATACGTAGGTGCTGGCAGAAAATAATCATACTTACAACAACAATAGATATCTGCCGCGACACTACTATATATATGTGAAAAATTCAAATTAATGAGCGGCACTGAAAAGAGAAGATCAAACTGCAATGTGAAAATGTGTAATGCAGAAAACTGCCCTGTGCTATAGTTGAAAACAGAGGTCTTGGTCTCATCAGCGGCCACTGAGGATGAAGCCTGGCACCCACATCAAGGGGCCTCCACTGCCAGGTCCTGACACTATGCCCTAGTGAAATGGTGAGCTGGTGGAATCTGTGTGGGCTTATATGTCTAAAGGTGTAATTAAAAACAGGTGTGTGCTAGGACCTCACACTGGAGTCCATGAGTGGTTACCAGACTATGAAAGGAGGAAAGGGGAAATAAATATATATATAATGGGAGCTCAGTCAAAAAAGGACAATATGTAAATATATAAGACTGGCATCGACCGTATACGTAGGTGCTGGCAGAAAATAATCATACTTACAAACAACAATAGAAATCTGCCGCGACACTACTATATATATGTGAAAAATTCAAATTAATGAGCGGCACTGAAAGAGAAGATCAAACTGCAATGTGAAAATGTGTAATGCAGAAAACTGCCCTGTGCTATGTTGAAAACAGAGGTCTTGGTCTCATCAGCGGCCACTGAGGATGAAGCCTGGCACCCACATCAAGGGGCCTCCACTGCCAGGTCCTGACACTATGCCCTAGTGAAATGGTGAGCTGGTGGAATCTGTGTGGGCTTATATGTCTAAAGGTGTAATTAAAAACAGGTGTGTGCTAGGACCTCACACTGGAGTCCATGAGTGGTTACCAGACTATGAAAGGAGGAAAGGGGAAATAAATATATATATAATGGGAGCTCAGTCAAAAAAGGACAATATGTAAATATATAAGACTGGCATCGACCGTATACGTAGGTGCTGGCAGAAAATAATCATACTTACAACAACAATAGAAATCTGCCGCGACACTACTATATATATGTGAAAAATTCAAATTAATGAGCGGCACTGAAAAGAGAAGATCAAACTGCAATGTGAAAATGTGTAATGCAGAAAACTGCCCTGTGCTATAGTTGAAAACAGAGGTCTTGGTCTCATCAGCGGCCACTGAGGATGAAGCCTGGCACCCACATCAAGGGGCCTCCACTGCCAGGTCCTGACACTATGCCCTAGTGAAATGGTGAGCTGGTGGAATCTGTGTGGGCTTATATGTCTAAAGGTGTAATTAAAAACAGGTGTGTGCTAGGACCTCACACTGGAGTCCATGAGTGGTTACCAGACTATGAAAGGAGGAAAGGGGAAATAAAATATATATATAATGGGAGCTCAGTCAAAAAAGGACAATATGTAAATATATAAGACTGGCATCGACCGTATACGTAGGTGCTGGCAGAAAATAATCATACTTACAACAACAATAGATATCTGCCGCGACACTACTATATATATGTGAAAAATTCAAATTAATGAGCGGCACTGAAAAGAGAAGATCAAACTGCAACTTTTCAGTGCCGCTCATTAATTTGAATTTTTCACATATATATAGTAGTGTCGCGGCAGATATCTATTGTTGTTGTAAGTATGATTATTTTCTGCCAGCACCTACGTATACGGTCGATGCCAGTCTTATATATTTACATATTGTCCTTTTTTGACTGAGCTCCCATTATATATATATATTTATTTCCCCTTTCCTCCTTTCATAGTCTGGTAACCACTCATGGACTCCAGTGTGAGGTCCTAGCACACACCTGTTTTTAATTACACCTTTAGACATATAAGCCCACACAGATTCCACCAGCTCACCATTTCACTAGGGCATAGTGTCAGGACCTGGCAGTGGAGGCCCCTTGATGTGGGTGCCAGGCTTCATCCTCAGTGGCCGCTGATGAGACCAAGACCTCTGTTTTCAACTATAGCACAGGGCAGTTTTCTGCATTACACATTTTCACATTGCAGTTTGATCTTCTCTTTTCAGTGCCGCTCATTAATTTGAATTTTTCACATATATATAGTAGTGTCGCGGCAGATATCTATTGTTGTTGTAAGTATGATTATTTTCTGCCAGCACCTACGTATACGGTCGATGCCAGTCTTATATATTTACATATTGTCCTTTTTTGACTGAGCTCCCATTATATTATATATATATATATATATATATATATTTATTTCCCCTTTCCTCCTTTCATAGTCTGGTAACCACTCATGGACTCCAGTGTGAGGTCCTAGCACACACCTGTTTTTAATTACACCTTTAGACATATAAGCCCACACAGATTCCACCAGCTCACCATTTCACTAGGGCATAGTGTCAGGACCTGGCAGTGGAGGCCCCTTGATGTGGGTGCCAGGCTTCATCCTCAGTGGCCGCTGATGAGACCAAGACCTCTGTTTTCAACTATAGCACAGGGCAGTTTTCTGCATTACACTTTTTCACATTGCAGTTTGATCTTCTCTTTTCAGTGCCGCTCATTAATTTGAATTTTTCACATATATATAGTAGTGTCGCGGCAGATATCTATTGTTGTTGTAAGTATGATTATTTTCTGCCAGCACCTACGTATACGGTCGATGCCAGTCTTATATATTTACATATTGTCCTTTTTTGACTGAGCTCCCATTATATATATATTTATTTCCCCTTTCCTCCTTTCATAGTCTGGTAACCACTCATGGACTCCAGTGTGAGGTCCTAGCACACACCTGTTTTTAATTACACCTTTAGACATATAAGCCCACACAGATTCCACCAGCTCACCATTTCACTAGGGCATAGTGTCAGGACCTGGCAGTGGAGGCCCCTTGATGTGGGTGCCAGGCTTCATCCTCAGTGGCCGCTGATGAGACCAAGACCTCTGTTTTCAACTATAGCACAGGGCAGTTTTCTGCATTACACATTTTCACATTGCAGTTTGATCTTCTCTTTTCAGTGCCGCTCATTAATTTGAATTTTTCACATATATATATAGTAGTGTCGCGGCAGATATCTATTGTTGTTGGTGCTAGGCTGTGCCATGAGAAACTGGAGATAGCAGTATTCCAGAGGCTAAGAGATGACACCTGGACTGATTGGAGGATGGACTTACGAAAGACAAAGAATTACTTATTACTAACAAATAGATATTAGCGTAATCCCACCTAAACTCTTAGCATAAATACACCCCGTTTTGGACATTTACATGCTTATCTTCTGGACTATAAAAGATGGTGTACCCGGATGTGCAGTTCAGTTGCTGTGTAAATCTTGCCATTGCTTAATAAAGCAACGAACATATTAAGTTTGAACCAGATTCTCCATCTGATTTACTCTTATCTGGTACCATATGTTCATAGTCTGATTTGGAGTGACCGGTGGAGGAGTGGAAGAGTTAAATTGCCCGTCAATCATCAGTAAAGGTACCCAAAAGACTTTATGTGTCTGAGCATCATTCCTGGACTGATATTTAGTAATTACCGGAGCTGCCATACTCCATCAGGTGCAGCTCCTGGGCCCGGGGACTCCCGCTCAACCTGTGGGGAGCGTTCCATCTAGCTGCCATACATCCCCCGGAGGCCCAAGCAGCGCCGGTGAAATCACCGGATACCCGCAGGTGGCGTCACGACAAGTAAGAATTAATCCCTATCCGTTCAATTCCCCTTATTTTGATCTGGCCACCGGGCGCCACAGCCTTAGGCGCGGAACAGTGACGGGAGAAGCAACGCCCGAGACGTGAAGATCCGGCTACGGTGAGTCACCTGCACAGTCTCGGACCCGGTGTCCGTTCTCTGCGCTTTCCTCTGAGGCGAGCACGACGCTCCATCTCCCTCAGGCTTTCCTTTCCTTCCTCCTCAGTCTCTCTCCATTGCTGTTCTGCCTAACTCCCTTCTTCCTGCTCTTTCCACTACACCTCAGCTCCTCCCACTGGGGCTGGGTCTCCCAGGCAAACAGGTTAACCCTTAAGGCTACGTTCACACATTTGCGTATTTTATTGCGCTTTTTTGCGCACGCTTTTTGCCGACGCACAAAAAAGCGCAACAAAATACGCAGAGGCTTTCACACACTGTGCTTTCTTTACCCCAGAAAGTGCAGGTGATCTCACAGAGCGGAGGAAGAATCCTGCTTCCTCCTCCCCTCTGTGACATCTGTGACAGCCCCATTAGATTTCGCAGTGTATTAATATACACTGCAAAATCTAAATTAAACAAAGCCAAATGTATGTAAAATAAAAAAGAATCAAATACTTACCTCTCCGACGCCTTTTCCCGGTGTCTGGTGCCAAAGACAGGTGATGTGTGTCCTGCAAGAGCCTGCCGTGATGTCAGAGGGGGCGTTCCCGATGCTGATTGACCGCTGGCGGACATGTGATATGTATCACATTACCGTGAGCGGCCAATCAGTGCTGGGAACGCCCCCTGACATCACGGCAGGTCCTCGCGGCAATACACATCGCCTGGCCTCGGCACCAGACACTGGGAAAAGGCGTCGGAGAGGTAAGTATTTCATTCTTTTTTATTTTACATACAGTCATATGAAAAAGTTTGGACACCCCTCTTAATCTTACTCATTTGTTTTGGTTTAAAATTGGGTTTTTGCACCAGCTATTTCAGTGTGATATATGTAATAACTGATGGACACAGTAATATTTCAGGATTCAGGAGGTTTATTGCACTAACCAAAAATGTGAAATATGGATTATTTCAAAATTTGACAGGTGCAAAAGTATGGGCACCCTTCTGATTTTCATGATTTGAATACTCCTAACTACTTTTTACTGACTTACTGAAGCACTAAATTGGTTTGGTAACCTCATTGAGCTTTGTACTTCATAGCCCGGTGTATCCAATCATGAGAAAAGCTATTTCAGGTATCCACTTGCAAGTTGTTCTCCTATTTGCATCTTCACTGATGAGTGGCATCATGGGCTCCTCAAAACAGCTCTCAAATGATCTGAAAAAAAAAGATTGTTCAACATAGTTGTTCAGGGGAGGGATACAAAAAGTTGTCTCAGAGATTTAACCTGTCAGTTTCCACTGTGAGGAACATAGTAAGGAAATGGAAGACCACAGGGACAGTTCTTGTAAAGGCCAGAAGTGGCAGGCCAACAAAAATATCAGAAAGGCAGAGAAGAGGAATGGTGAGAACAGTCAAGAACAATCCACAGACCACCTCCAATGACCTGCAGCATCATCTTGCTGCAGATGGTGTTACTGTGCATCGGTCAACAATACAGCGCACACTGCACAAGGAGAAGCTGTATGGGAGAGTGATGCAAAAGAAGCCGTTTCTGCATGCACGCCACAGACGGAGTCGCCTGAGGTATGCAAAAGCACATTTGGACGAGCCAGTTTCATTTTGGAAGAAGGTCCTGTGGACTGATGAAACAAAGATTGAGTTGTTTGGTCATACAACAAGGCGTTATGCATGGCGCCACAAAAACACAGCATTCCAAGAAAAACACTTGCTACCCACTGTCAAATTTGGGGGAGGGTCCATCATGCTTTGGGGCTGTGTGGCCAATGACGGCACTGTAATCTTGTGAAAGTTAAGGGTCGCATGGATTCCACTCAGTATCAGCAGATTCTTGAGAATAATGTTCAAGAATCAGTGTCAAAGTTGAAGTTACGCCGGGGATGAATCTTTCAGCAAGACAATGATCCAAAACACCGCTCCAAATCTACTCGGGCATTCATGCAGAGGAACCATTACAATGTTCTGGAATGGCCATCCCAGTCCCCAGACCTGAATATCACTGAACATCTGTGGGATGTTTTGAAGCAGGCTGTCCATGCTCAGCGACCATCAAACTTAACTGAACTGGAATTGTTTTGTAAAGAGGAATGGTCAAAAATACCTTCATCCAGGATCCAGGAACTCATTAACAGCTACAGGAAGCGACTAGAGGCTGTTATTTTTGCAAAAGGTGGATCTACTAAATATTAATGTCACTTTTCTGTTGAGGTGCCCATACTTTTGCACCTGTCAAATCTTGAAATAATGCATATTTCACATTTTTGGTTAGTGCAATAAACCTCATTTCAATCCTGAAATATTACTGTGTCCATCAGTTATTACATATATCACACAAACAGCTGTTGCAAAAACCCAATTTTAAACAAAAAAAATGAGTAAGATTAAGAGGGGTGCCCAAACTTTTTCATATGACTGTACATTTGGCTTTGTTTAATTTAGATTTCGCAGTGTATTTTAATACACTGCGAAATCTAATGGGCGGTCACAGCTGTCACAGAGGGGAGGAGGAAGCTGGATTCTTCCACCCCTCTGTGACGTCAGAGGGAGAAAACGCAGGAGCTCCTGCGTAAAGAATTAACATCTCAATTCTTTACGCAACTGTGCTTTCTGCTATAAAAAGCACTGTGTATTTTTACACACTGTCTGCACAGCAAAGTGAATTTCCCATTCACTTTGCTAGCAGGCACAAAACACATTGCGTATTTTGAAATGCGCGCGTAAAAAAAAGCGCACCAAAATACGCAATGTGTGAACGTAGCCTTAGTCCCCCTATTCTAGGTGTGTGAATGCAGGGATGAGGGCCTCAGATTAACATCACATCCCCCTAATGACAGGAAAACCACACACTGTCTTGGGTGCAGTACCCCTTTAGTGGTGCCATGACCAGTGGGGCGCCACATAATTATTTTATTTTTCCGTCCATGGACCTTTATAAAGGTTTGCCTTTTGGTTTCCAAGCTGGAATTTTTCTTGATACCACTTTGCGATAAATATGCCATTTTGATGGCTTTTTATTAAATTTTTAGAAGTGAGCAAACTAAACAATGGGAATTCTCAGATTTTGAATTTTACCATTCATTTTTTAGAATCCCGCTGATGTTCGACTTTGATGGATCTGACCAGACTTTTTTTTTTTAAAGTCGGTTTGGTACCGGACTTGACCTAATCCGGATTTTAAAGTCATAAAATGGTGGCTAGGTGGGCTGTAAAAATTAGCAAAACATTGTACATTTGTATTTCCAGGCCACTCAATAACTTCCTAATTATTCACTGCACTTGATTCAACAGCAAATCATAGACACCCACTCTCTCTGACAGCATTTGTGATTGGCTGTTGTGTCCCTCACCCATGGTGCCAGTGTCTATGATTGGTTGCCATTGGCAACAAACCTGACACCATGGGTTTGTAAAAATAAAAAAAAATTGATTTTCAGCACACATAAAGCAGACAGCTATGGGCTGCCACCCTGAACTGCCTGGCTTTACCTAGGCTGGCAATTAAAAATACAGGGGAGCCCATTATTATTATTTTTTTAATTATTTAAATAAATTAAAAAAAATGTGTGGGCTTTGCCCTATTTTTGTTTGCCAGCCAAGGTAAAACTAGGCAGTTGGTGGGTGGTATTCCCAGCATGGTGAGGCCCATAATTATCGGGTCCCCCAGTCTACAGAATAACATCCCGAGCAGACTCAGAAATTGGCGCATTCAATAGAAGTGCTAATTCCTGGCACTTTTCCCGGCTCTTCCAGATACCCTGGTACAGTGGCATCGTGGCGATAGAAGGAGTTAATGACAGCTGAGTATTGACAGCTTGTCATTAAGCCCTAGATTGATAAATAATGTTCAGGCTTCTATGAGACCCGCCCATTATTAATTTTGTGATTAAATAGTTAAAAAACACACATGCAGAGAAAAATCATTTATTTGAAATAAGACATATAGACAATCATCATTTTCCCATACCCAAACATAACCTCTGACAGTAATCCACTATCATGTCCCATGAAGCACATGATCCCTGCTTTGCTACATCCAGAGACTGGAGCGATGGAACAAGCGTCCTGTCTTTGTATTCTATGGCATCACACTGAGTGCTGTGGGAAGCAGTGACGTCACTCACTGAGCCACTAAGGGCTACCCATGGATTTAACAGAGCCAGGATCGTGTGCTTCGTGGGACATCATTGTGGATTACCCAGAAGAGCTGGGTAAAGCACCAGAAATTGGCACTTCTAATGAATGCATGAGTTTATGTCACTGTGATTGTGGTATCAAGCAAGAACAGATAGCCTTGCATGCTACAGGATGATGAATATGCCCCAAGGCATTGGAAATGGTTCTCAAATCCAACATGTGAAATAATATATTTTCCTGTGGATACCACACAATTGAGGCTGCTATGCCTATATTATGAGGGCCCCATACCCTGTTCAATGTATCATTAGCAGTAGCATTATTGTTATCTACTGGAGAAGAGACATGGACTTGCCATGCTTCAATGTCAACCACTAAATTATCGATCTCCTTGAGTCCTCTGACAAAATGAAAGATTATCTTAGTGAGTCTATGTCCATCCCATCTCAACTGCAAGTATATGCCACTTCACCGAGGGAACATCATCTATAGTTGCTAACATCAAACCCAAGACCTTCATGGTCTGAAGAATAGTGACCGGTTGGTCCTCAATCTTTGTCTTGAAAGACTCTGCCTATCTGAAAAGAGACTGTCAAGTCAGGAATTGTCAATCTTTTGATTGCGTAAGGGATGTGTGGCACCCCAGGGGTTAATGTGCCACAGTAACATCCAAGGGTTAACTCCACACAACACCTGACACTGCACTAGCACCTCTAGGCCAGAAGGGGGAGCTAAAGCAGCTTTATTATATATTCTGGTCTGAGGAGGAAGTAGTTAGTTGATAGTTGACAGTTCAGTTTAGTGCAGGGAGCACTAGAAGGAGGACCTGTAAATGGGAGCAGTGCTGAGCTCCTGACAGGGACCACTGACTACTTTCAGGCCTGAAGCCAGGGTCTGAGGAGAGGAGTACAAGAAACACAGGAACATATCTGGGAGACTGAGCTACCTCATAACTCGCCCCAGAGGAGCGCAGACACCGGATACCGGATCCGAATCTGTAACTGAAACACGCAGCACAGAAAACACCAGGATAGTGGAGGTTGTAGATCTACACTCTACCTCAGTGAAGCAACACAGAGGGGTCAGAAGCACACGGAAGGACTCAAGTTGCCTAGCAAAGGGGGTATCTGTGAGGAGAGACAGGGCAGCAGCTCAGCTAAAGCAGCAGCAGGGCCACACACAAGGCGCAGACTCCGTGGACAGTACTCTACTGAATACCATCACCAGTAAAGCCTTGGAAAACGTCAAAACTGTGAGTGTGTGTGATCCTTGTGCTCAAACCCTGAGTGCCCTCACAAGCAGCCATCACCTCCACTACTACCCCTATCCTACAACATCCATAACCTCAATCATAGACTATAACTATCTCTGCCCCGGGGAACCAAGCTCTACCAGCAGAGAGCCGTTACATCTCCAGCTGCCAAACATCATCCCCGGAGGTTCTGCAGCAGCGGTGGTCACCCTGACCACAATCCGTGGGTGGCGTCACAACAAACTTCCCTGTAAATATTCCCCCATTTACTTGCGAAACCCGGGACACGGTCCGGACCAAAACCGCCGTGATATCCCCAGCAGTACCCCGGTCCGGTACCGAGTACCCCGTCCCAGTGGACTACACAGATGACTTCCCCTGACTAATCATCCAAGATCTGACAGGACGATGATGATTTCTATCTTCTGTTTTTGTAGGACAGAATTGGATTTCAATTTAGCAAACCAGTCATCTGTAAAATTCGTAAATGAACTCACCCCAACAAACTGTGCCCCTGTTACTAGGTAGTGCTGCATTTTCATTGTGGACAATGCAGGGTGACACAAGCAATTTGATAAAGTGATTTCTGAGACTTGTAGTGCCGTCCAGGTAGGGAGCGTGTGGGTTAATACTTTAACATTCTTCATTAAATTAGCTCCTCACTGTGAGCCTTCAGATGAGCCACTACTTAATTCCCTAGTGTAATACTTGTCAACAGGGCGAGCATCTGAAGTTGGAACCACTGGACAAAAGGGGGGACCTGGCCTTACCCAGATATGGGAGGGGTTTGACTAAGCACCTACCAGGTGGTGCCAGGTGCAACTCCGAGGGCTGTGTCCGGGACTGTGGCCGCTGAGCCAAGCTGGCTGACAGCAGGACAGTTGAGCAGACACAGAACCGGATGTGTACAAGAATCAGATAAGGCTGGAGAAGGGACCTAGGGATCTTGGCAGGAGGTGGGGTCCAAAACACATGTGGGCAGCTGCAGAGGAGAACCAAGGTCTGCACTACACGTGGGTGGCAATGCGACAGAGCAAAGGACCGAGCAAGCAGCCAAAGAGGTAATGACATTGATATCTCCATTGACTACGGGAGAGGAGAGTGTAGGGACACCAGCGCAAGGATGCACTTAGGTGCCAGGAATGTGGGGGACTGGAACACCAGCGCTAAACTTAGAAGTCTGTCTCTAGCTGCCAGATATTAGTTACACTTACCATGGTTCATAAACCTGATACTCAGCTTTGATTCAGCCAGTTTGATTCCCATTACTGGTCATGACATCCTCATAACCATGCCACAGACTTCTCAATTTGTGCTTCACTTTCACCTCCTGACCCAGGTTAATTACTCTACTCTGTCACCTCGCTCCACCAGCCAGTAGCTACCCTGTGGATATAACCCAGGGTTCCCTGTGTAAGCCTGGATCCCTGTATAGGGGTTATGGGGTGAAGGCCAGGATTCTCTGATAAACTGAGTGGCCTGTGCAAAGCCTGTCTTTGTGTGTGATCATCATGCTTCTATGTTCTACAACTGCTACCTTGTATATTATTTTACTGAAATTCTTTTGACACTGCTGTGATTCTGAAAAGGCAGAGTGATGAGCTGGAGATGGTGTTAAGGGTGATGAGGTGCAGATGGTGTTTTGGGCCCCAGATGTTCCACAGTCTCCATTAAGAACCTCCAAAATAACACTGTAACAGGCAAATGCAGATACATATTTTTCAGGTCAGGCGCCACCATGGCATTGCCCTGCTGGATCACTACTGAGTTGTCTTCATCTGGAACTTTTTTTTTTATGAAAGTCTTTAATTACAACAGATATTTTTAGTACAAAAATTTACCATGTGACCTAGGCACCAAGAAAATAAGCGAACATTTCAGTTTCTGCAATGGGATCTTCTTCAGTACCTGCTTTTTAAGGAATGTAGAGCTTCCAAAAAGCCCTTGAGCCTGAAGGATTGTAACAGAAGTGATGCGGTGACTCAGTTGTCTTCCAGTTGGGAAACACAATCTACTTACAGTCATATGAAAAAGTTTGAGCACCCCTCTTAATCTTACTCTTTTTTTTTTTGTTTAAAATTGTTTTTTTGCAACAGCTATTTCAGTGTGATATATGTAATAACTGATGGACACAGTAATATTTCAGGATTGAAATGAGGTTTTTTGTACTAACCGAAAATGTGAAATATGCATTATTTCAAAAATTGACAGGTGCAAAAGTATGGGCACCTCACCAGAAAAGTGACATTAATATTTAGTAGATCCTCCTTTTGCAAAAATAACAGCCTCTAGTCGCTTCCTGTAGCTGTTAATGAGTTCCTGGATCCTGGATGAAGGTATTTTTGACCATTCCTCTTTATAAAACAATTTCAGTTCAGTTAAGTTTGATGGTCGCCGAGCATGGACAGCCCGCTTCAAAACATCCCACAGATGTTCAATGATATTCAGGTCTGGGGACTGGGATGGCCATTCCAGAACATTGTAATTGTTCCTCTGCATGAATGCCCGAGTAGATTTGGAGCGGTGTTTTGGATCATTGTCTTGCTGAATGATCCATCCTCGGCATAACTTCAACTTTGACACTGATTCTTGAACATTATTCTCAAGAATCTGCTGATACTGAGTGGAATCCATGCGACCCTCAACTTTAACAAGATTACCGGTGCCGTCATTGGCCACACAGCCCCAAAGCATGATGGACCCTCCCCCAAATTTGACAGTAGGTAGCAAGTATTTTTCTTGGAATGCTGTGTTTTTTGTGTGCCATGCATAACGCCTTGTTGTATGACCAAACAACTCAATCTTTGTTTCATCAGTCCACAGGACCTTCTTCCAAAATGAAACTGGCTTGTCCAAATGTTCTTATGCATACCTCAGGCGACTCTGTTTGTGGCGTGCATGCAGAAACGACTTCTTTCGCATCACTCTCCCATACAGCTTCTCCTTGTGCAGTGTGTTCTCACCATTCTTCTCTGACTTTCTGATATTTTTGTTGGCCTGCCACTTCAGGCTTTTACAAGAACTGTCCCTGTGGTCTTCCATTTCCTTACTATGTTCCTCACAGTGGAAACTGACAGGTTAAATCTCTGAGACAACTTTTTGTATCCCTCCCCTGAACAACTATGTTGAACAATCTTTTTTTTTCAGATCATTTGAGAGCTGTTTTGTGGAGCCCATGATGCCACTCCTCAGAGAAGATGCAACTAGGAGAACAACTTGCAAGTGGACACCTAAAATAGCTTTTCTCATGATTGGATACACTGGGCTATGAAGTACAAAGCTCAATGAGGTTACCAAACCAATTTAGTGCTTCGGTAAGTCAGTAAAAAGTAGTTAGGAGTATTCAAATCATGGAAATCAGAAGGGTGCCCATACTTTGGCACCTGTCAAATTTTGAAATAATGCATATTTCACATTTTTGGTTAGTACAATAAACGTGAAATATTACTGTGTCCATCAATTATTACATATATCACACTGAAATAGCTGGTGCAAAAAAACTATTTTAAACAAAAAAAAAAGAGTAAGATTAAGAGGGGTACCCAAACTTTTTCATATGACTGTAGTTGCGTGATTCTATGATATTTAGGACCCATTCATCATCTCAGATAAGATTGTAGCAAAATCTGAAGGTCGCCCCCTGACTTCACAATTTAGAAGCTATGAACACCTTCACACAATTGTTTTATTGTTCATTTGCTTCCTAATCGTTGTGTTAAGTAGCTTTCTAAATAGTCTTTATTATAAATTACTTAATCATTTCGCTGCTGTAGACTTATGTAATTCCTTTATCAAGCTGAATGCTTTGGATAAAAGTTACAAATCTCAGATCTCTCACTCCCTTCTCTCAGTGTTAGTGAAAGCAGGAGGGAAATGGCTTGCACAGACATATGCAGTGAAAAGGGGAGAAAGTATCTAGGAGAGCAAAGTAAAAAGGCTATAGACAAGGAGGAAAAATATATAGTGGAATGTGCAGTATTGGACCTGTGCTGACACATGAATGCAGGTGAAGAGAGCAGCACCCTACAGAGATCATACTCCGCCTGTATTACAGGAAGGGACACTCCAACAAAAGAAAAATCTGAACCTTAGATCAGGCTGCAAATTGCATATCAGGGGTCACAACAAATGAAATAATGACTTAACTAAAGGTAAGGTTTAGAGTGTAAAATCATTTTTTCCATGTTAAAGACCCTCCAAATTTAAAATTAAAGTAATAAATTCAACTCCTCGCCAGCGTACCTATGCTTCGCTGGAATAGAAAACACCATGAAAAAGGAGCTGTGTTTTGACTCTTATAAGGTCCAATTTTTTTAAAGGGATCCTGTCATCTCCAAAACACCTCCTAAGCTATCAAAACATGTCCCTGCAGCATCCTATCACTAATCTCACACTTCTTTTGCTTCCTAAAAGCATCCTGTGAAAGTGGAGAAAAATGTTTTAATACTCACTTATTAGTGATTATAATTAGCAGGGGATATATTCTTTAGTCACCAGGGGGGTGTTCTTTTGCAGCCTCGAGGATCCAGCCTCTCTGTCTGTGCTGAAATGAAACTGAAACTGAAGGCAGGACTAATGATTTGCATTCTGTGAGTGATAGAGAGGGGGGAGGGAAATGCCTGCACATCACAGCAGAACACACAGAGACAGGGTGGATCCTGGAGCTGCACAACAGCCCGCCTTGGTGACTAAAGAATAGTCACTCTGCTAATTATAATCACTAATGAGTGAGTATTAAAACGTTTTTATGCACTTTCACAGGATGCTTTTAGGAGACAAAAGGAGTGTGAAAAAAATCCAGATTCAAGCATAGAAATGGAAGCCGGGCACTAACCTGTTAACAGCGTTACTTGTATTCTCCTGTAGCGGTGGTGTGCTGTGGAATATCCTGTTGCTCAGCCAGAGTTCAAGACATTAAATCCAAAAAGAAAGATGGCGGCACTCAGCATTCCAATTTTGCAGCTGTTTAATTTAAAGCAAAAATTACAGCAGCAGGTGCATGATACAGGGAGGGAGGTGCTAGGACCGACAGTGACCGGTTTGCGGGATGTCCCGCTTCTACGGGTCCGGTGTCATGCACCTGCTGCTGTAATTTTTGCTTTAAATTAAACAGCTGCAAAATTGGAATGCTGAGTGCCGCCATCTTTCTTTTTGGACAAAAGGAGTGTAAGATTAGTGATAATATGCTGCAGGGACATGTTTTGCTAGCTTAGGAGGCGTTTTGGAGGTGACAGGATCCCTTTAAAAGTCATTGTCTTTGCAAACTTGTAGCAGGAGGCAGTATGTATGTGCTGCTGCAATGACATTTATTATAAAAAAAAAAGGGCTTCTTTTATGAAAAAAATGCTGACACAAGTGTGTTGCGCTCTGCAGTATCTGGGATCAGAAGGTCACAGCATTCGGCTGATCACAGGTCCTCTTTAGAACCCACTCGCAATTGTCATGAGTAAAGCAAAATCACTTCCTTTCGGTACTTAAGACGTTAAGATTTCCATAAGAGAAACATTCTATCTTTAATCTTAGCTGCTGTACCTTATGGTCACTCCCTTTCTCTATATAAACTTACTCCTAGCTCTTTCCTATACCTATACCGGTTATAGATCTTCTATGCTGACCTCTCTGATGAAGTTGTTCCAGTTGTAGTTGTGGAGTCCCTTCTAGTTGAAGCTGTAAAATCCATTTCTGTGGAGTTCTTTTGTTTGTTATTTTATTCCCACTTATTTGTCTCTCTCCCTGTCTTGTCTTATCGCAGAAGTAAGACTAGTCTTTTGCTGCCATGTATTAGTCAGAGCAAGCCCAGGGTCAGCTAGGTCCTAGGTATGTGATTGATTACAGAGTGAAGGACCCGTCTAAGGACAATAGAGAGTGCAAGGCTCAGCCTCAGGTGGGTGTTTAGGGGTCACCCCTCTTCCCTCTCCTTAACGCGAGTGTCTCCCTTTTACGTTTTCCTTGGTGTTCCCCTCCTGTTGCACCATGTTTCTCGCTGTGGCATGACAAATACTGTTGGTTGGGTGTTATTTCCTTTGTTCAGGATCTGTTCTCAGAAATTGACGTGTACTCCTATCTTATGTGTCTGACATATTCCATAATAACCCATTTTACCTACATTCTTAGATTGGTTACTTAAGCCTTATTTTAATTAACAATGACAGCCTGGATGATATATTATCCTCGTTCAGATATTATTCAGCTACAAGTCATTTTCGCAATGTGATATACAATATAAAACAATGCATTTAACCTTAAGCTGTTGGGTTAGTTAACGTCAGCCTTAATGCTACAGGCAGATATGAATATTATACAGGACACAAAAGACAGGATATTATTACTCTGACACATGCAAAGAAATGCAGAATGTGAAGAGGAGGATCAGCCTTCATTGGCCCTATAGGCATGTATCACTGGTCACACTACCTCGCTCTATTCAAGGAAGTCTGTGTTTGACATAAACTTTGCTTTGCATTTTACACCACTTTTAGATCCTCTTTATTCACATCTGAATTTTCATTTATAATAGGAAACATAACATGACCACTGCAGCTAATCACTGAGCTCAGCCAATATAGACGACACATGATGAGTCCAGTAATTGGCTGTTACATGTGCAGTGTGGTGACACCACCACTTTAGCCCATCAACGAAGCCTGGATAGAAGTCGTTGGAGCAGAGAAGGCTGAGCCATTGTGGAGTTTGTACGTTTCAAGCTGATGAAACTTTAAAAAGTATTACTGGAAAACAAGTGTATCTAGGTTTTCTGGCACCCGGGGCAAGAGTTCAGTTTGGTGCCCCCCGACTCCCACCCCCCGTGGTCTCAGAACTTGAATCATCCATATGCGATTTTTACACTTACATGTACATAGACTGCGGGAACCAGCAAGAGCTGTTTCTGGCAGTGAGTATATTACGCGTTGTTAGGAGTGGGCTAAGGTGTTTGATGTTATAGTTAAAGGGCTTGTCCGGGTTTGAGATGAAAGTCTAGGTGACTGCAGGCCTCTGAATTCTCATGGCGCGTGCACTGCACACTTTCAGGATTCTCCCATGTCAATGATAAGATTGGGCGGTTATGTGAACACAAGTATGCGATTAATATACTTCTGGCCACATTTTGACTAGATGCGTCCGGCCTCGCTTAATTCATTTCATTGATCGAAGCCTCACATGTCTAGTCAACACGTGACTGCATATATGTAAATTGCATACCTACGGTTAGGTGACCTTCCAGTCTCACCGCCGGCACCAGACTATCCTGACAGCAGGCAGTGTGCACTCTGTGAGAATTCAGAATTCTGCAGTCACATAGAGACACATACAGTGACTGCAGACTTATCACAAGCTTGGGACAACCAATTTAATGCTTCTAACAAATAAATACATAGAACCCTTAACTTGTTAGAATGCGCAACACTTTATTAACATATCCATGTATCAAGAAAGCTTACAAGTTATGGATTGTTAGATGTGTACAGGATCAGAACAATTAACACAAAACTACATCACCAGACCCACTAGAGGTACTGAAATACATCCATATAACCCCCATCAGAACAGAAATACATCACCAGACCCACCAGAGGTACAGAAATATATCACCAGACCCACCAGAGGTACAGAAACACTATGTCAAAACCTTCATCAGTACAGAAATACATAACCAGACCCACCAGAGGTACAGAAATATATAAATAGAGCCCCCATCATTACAGAAATCACAACCCTCATCAGTACCAAAATTCAATATTAGAACCACCATCAGTACATGGTAAAACAATTGTAATGTCAGGTCAGACCCATACACAAATGTACTGCATGAACCTACAACTCCTACTACATCGTTAGCAATGGTGAGGACATACTGGGAGTTGTTGTTACCAGCCATCAATAAAAGCATACAGGAACCACAGCACTGATGAGAAGTAGTCATTATCACAAATAATCATTTACATCCTGGTACCTTATAGATGACCTTGTCTCTGATCGGGGTCGTCTTTTCAGTTTCTTCATCTTGTCCAGACACCATGATGACTTTTCACATCCACAGCTCGTCTCTGCAGATTTCCATCTTCTCTGGTCTTCAGCAGCACATCCCGGCACAATACCCTTAAAAATAGCAGAATGATCAATATTTTCCTGAGTAAATAATTTTTTGTTTGAATATCACATTACTTTCTGTGGGTGACAAAACTTTTGTCTTACCAAAATCTGACCACTCTGTGTTCATTAAATGATCAATATTTCAGCATTGATGTCAATTTATTTTCAGAGGGTTTCAGCTTTCAAAAGAGTAATTTATACAACCAATGGATGAATTTAACGTCAGGTTATAAGCTTTTATTTACATAACATGGATAAGCGACATAACTTCTGTCAGGGAGTGTATTATATTATTGATATAATTTGATATAATATATCAGCACCATGGAATCAATGGTGCTGTAGGGAACCTGTCCTCTGATTCATGCTGCCCAAACCTCAAGCAGCCTGAGTAAGAACCTGCCAGCACGATTGCAGTCAGGCACATTTGTCTCTTAAATACTTTAAAGTCCAGCTGCGACGTCGTCCTTGTGTACATAAGGAGAGACCCATCAATCATCTGCAGCAGTGCTGGGAACAGTCAGTCAGGGGCGGAGCCAGACTAGTCTGATCTCCGGCTATGGTTTCTTGACGAATCTTTAAAGACCAGACAGATAGGCCGAGGTACAATTTGCAAGAGACTCGCGTGAGTCTCCCAACACATCACCCAGCCCAGCCGCCCGCTATCCGGACAGGACCGTGTCAGCTGCATAGAAATACATGCAGCTGACACACTCCTGTCTGAAAAGTGGGTGGCGAGACTTGCACGAGTCTCTTGCAAGAGGGATCCTCGGCCTTACAGAGAGAAGTGTACTGGGTTGCATTTGTGTCAGAATCTGATTCATACTGCCTGAGATTTGCGCAGCATGAAACAGATAACAGGTTACCTTTATATAGCGACCCCCAGGTCTACGCGTTTCGAGCTATCTTGGTTTTTAGTCTGGGACAAGACTAAGAGCTATGATAGCTCAAAAAACGTGGACCAAATGTTGTTTTTTTGTATTTTTATTCTTTCCCCTGATTTGAATGGATTCTAATAAATGTGATGTTTTAAATACATTTGTTCCATGTGGTTGCTGGTCAGGATTTTCCTCGTCCATGGTCTCCCGCTACTCAGGAACCCGCCTGATGTCTCCGTGCACCACACCCTTTTCCACAGCATTTCCCTTGCTGATGAGCTGATGTTAGTTTCTCTTTCAATCCCTTTAGGTAAGAACTGAGTGTAATAAAGAAGTGTGAATCTGTCAAAAGATTTCACAAGAAAAGCCGTGTATAAAATGATAAAGATCTTAGACCTGGTGAGGCTGATTTACTGTCTTTGACAATTAATTTCCTAATGGCTTAAATGGAACTTGTCAGGTAAAAAAAAATTGCTATTAACCTGTAGATAGGAGCATAATCTGCAGGTTAATAGTGTTCTGAACCTGCTTAGTGCCTGCACTGATAGCCTCACTGCCTGAAGGAAATTAACTTTATTCCTCCCGGCAGCTTCTGGCTTTCAGTCATAGAGGTGTGGCGCCAGTGCGGCTTCAGTCACCTCTTTGTGCATACTGAGTGGCGGATGTAACTGCGCCGCCACTGACTGATGGCACTGACTGACAGCTGGCACTACATTAGAGCAGCCCAGTGCGGGGAGCAGGGTATGTGCGCTGTGACCTAGAAACACAACTATGGCAAAACATCTAATAAATCTGCATGAATGTAAGCTCACACTATTGTCATGAAGCTACATGATAGAAGTGTTATCATTTATAAGAGGCCACTCACAGTCAGTTTTATAGAGTCTGAGGGAGACTTATGTATCTGATAAAGTTATTGGAGCCCTCTTAATCTAATCTAACATTTTAATGGGGTGTCCTGTTTCTGCCACTGTTTATTAGGGTGCTCGGTGACTGACATGGGGGCCTCTCTGGTTGACACACTTTATGGGGCCTCTCGTCACATTGGATTAACTCTGTTTATGAGACCCTCTCTGTCTCAAAGTGATCATAATAACATAGTTTTTAAGGTTGAAGGAAGACTTTAAGTCCATCTTGTTCAACCCATAGCCTAACATGTTGATCCAGAGGAAGGCAAAAAAAACCCATGTGGCAACACTAAGCTCCACATTGGGGAAAAAATTCCTTCCTGACTCCAGATACGGCAATCAGACTAATTCCCTGGATCAACGCCCTATCAAAGAATCTAGTATGTATAACTGATATTATACTTTTCAATAGAGGCATCCAGGCCCTTCCTACCTCTTCATAGAAGCTTATCAGATTAGTTTGACAGGAACGGTCCCTCCTAAACCCATGTTGATATTGGGTCATGAGGTTATTTTTCATCAGATACTCCAGTATAGCATCTCTAAGGGTACCGTCACACGCCGCAATATCGCCTGGAAATCATAAAGGCGATATGTCGCCCCGGAGCAATCGCTGTGAAATTGCCTCACGGTTGCGGCGTGTGATTGTGGAATTTCACGGTGATAAATCGCCCCTCGGCCGTCGCCTGATTCCTGAACAGTGCTCAGTAATCAGCCGCAATCCTTAAGGCGATAATTCCGTGTTGTGGCGTTTAACAGGGCGATAATGATGGAAAGAGCGTTGTCTATGATTTCTCGTAGGCGTGCTGTAGTCCGCGCCCCATCTGAGATGATTGGTGTGGGCTACTGTGTTCCCATAGGCTGTCAGTTGACACCGCGCCATATTTGAAGAGCTGTCTGTTCAGCACCACACACATCTTCAGCTACACAACCATTTCCAAACTCAGTGCGCAAACTCAGATAGACAATGGCATCATGTATTAGCCAGCCTTCCAGAGCAGGCTGACCAATCGTAACGCTGTTCCATTTTCCAATGAAAATTGTATGGGGCGCGGTGTAAACTACTGTGGCTCGCCTACGTCCTCGCCGCGCTGAACATGTACGCCCACATTGCCTTTGACATTGTGGCGTGTGAAACGGCGATGGAATGAGGCAAGATTGGTTCCGCTGTAGGTGAGGCGAGTTCTGAAGCAACACATTGACTTAGTTTCAGGGCGAAATTTCGGTGTGTGATGCCGCCATCGGCAATCTGAAGCGACCATCAAAAACGTGAGCACGCACGTTAGATCGCCACACATCGCCAGCCGAGATTGCGGCGTGTGACGGTACCCTTAGAAAACCCTTTAGGATTTTACCCACTGTAGAGGTTAAGCTTACCGGCTTATAATTTCCAAATTCAGTTTTTGTCCCCTTTTTGAATATTGGCACCACATTTGCTATACACCAGTCCTGTGGTACAGACCCTGTTATTATGGAATCTTTTAAGATTAAAAGTAATGGTCTATCTATGACAGTACTTAATTCCTGCAGTACTCTGGGGTGTATCCCATCCGGGCCCGGGGATTTGTCAACTTTAGTGATTTTTAGGCGGTGCTGTACTTCCTGCTGGGTTAAACAAGTGACGTTTAAAGGAGAGTTTTTGTTATCACTGATCATGTTGTCTGTCATGGGATTTTCTTGTGAAAACACTGTTGAATAAAAAGTAAGTTAGCATATTGGCTTTATCCTCATCCAGCATTTCACCCAGACTAGTTTTAAGGGGGCCAACACAATAATTTTTTAGTTTCTTACTATTTATGTAGTTAAAGAATATTTTGGTATTTTTTTTACTTTCTCTGGCAATGAGTCTCTCTGTCTCAATCTTTGTTGCCTTGATTTGCTTTTTATAGATGTTATTTAATTTTCTGTATTTATTTAATGCCTCACCACTACCTACTTGCTTTAATTCCCTAAATGCTTTCTTTTTGTCACTTATTGCACCTGAGGCACCGCAGGGTCCGGTTGCCACAATAGCGTTGTCTTCCCCTGGGGACCATGCTGTGCTTGGAAGTAAGGGAAGGTAGCCACACCAGGTGAACCACACACACACACACACAACACCTTCCCAATGCCAGCCAAGAAGGGGGAGCTCGGAAACCTGACCTAAGGGGAGGTCCCCTCCTATAAATTCTGGTCTGGTGGTGGGGTTAGGCAGTTCTGTTCCAAGGAGGACTGTGAAGAGGTCTTGTGGACTGGAGCAGAGTAAGGCTTGTCCCGGGACGTAGACTAGCCAGCATGAGGGACCCGCAGGACAGGGTTTGAGGAAGTGAAGAAAGGGGTCTGGGCAGTAAAGCCAGTGGCGGCTCACCCCAGTACTAAGCCCAGGAGCGGACACTGGGGTCTGAGGTTGTGATGGACTCTAGGCGCAGCAGCCAACACCGGAAGGTAGGAGATTCCAAATGGCTTGCCCACCACGAGGCCCAGGAGACACAGCAGCACCAGAGAGCTCAGGGAGAAGTAGCCAGTGGAGAGTAACCCAAGAAGGGCTCAAGTCGCCTGTCATACGGGCCAGAGACAGCACACAGGAGAGAAGAGGGTCGCAGCATAGCTACAGGCAGCCAGGACTCACCAAGAGCAGCGCAATAGGGAGGCCTCAGAACTCGCTGGGTGTGGAGGACCCCAACTTGCTCCCAGGCTCCGGACCCCTTAAACCTCTTGTGGACAGTACCCTGGGCGAATCTGCTACTCCCTTCAGTAAAGGTAACGGAGACTACCATTTCTGTGTCTGCTGATCATTACGCACGCTAAGTCCTGCAACCCCAATAGCCTACTACCCCCAAAGACTCTACTGATTGCCCTGTTGACCTGCTCCTCCCGTGGGGAGTTATACCAGCACAGCTGCAACTCCATCATCCACAGAGGTCCCGCATAGCAGTAGCAGCTCCTACCGGCCTCCTTCCACCGGTGGCATCATAATAAACTCTTTTTATTTTATTTTTACTTTCCTTTTTTACCCCTTTTCAAACCCCCTTTTTACTGACCGCTCAATAGGAGACCACGGACTGGGTCACGCCACCGTGACAGCATCCCACAGCTCCGACCACATCGAGAGGCCCTGGTTTTGAGTACCCAATGGCCCCCACTGGGGCGAGTCAGACCCCTTACAGCTCTATTTAGCCATAGTGGTTTCCTCCTATTTCTAGCATGTTTATTCCCATAGGGTATATACTGTGCACAGGTCCTATTCAGGATGCTAATATACGTCTCCTATTTGCTTTGTGTACCTTTATGTCTCAGGACATTGTCCCAGTTTATTGCACTAAGATCATCTCTCAACAGTTGGAAATTTGCCTTCCTGAAGTTTAGTGTCCTTGTAGCCCCTCTACGACTGCTACACATCTTATTAAAGGATACATGAAAACTTATTATTTCGTGATCACTATTACCCAAGTGACCTCCAACCCGTATATTTGATATGAGGTCCAGCATGTTGGTTAATATTAGGTCTAACAGTGCCCCCCTTCTTGTTGGGACCTGAACCTGTTTATGAAGCGCTGTCCAAATGAATTGGTTTATGGGGTCCTCTGAAACTATTTATGGGGTCCCCTATTGTGACATAGTTTATAGATTTCTTACTCTCTCATACTATTTATGGAGGTCCTCCCTATCTGACATGGTTTATGGAGCCCTCTAACTAGAGAATCAGTTCACACTAAACTGATACTGATCAAACTGGTATCAGAGTGTCATTGGTGTAATCGCTCCAACTTTCTCAGATGAGATAAAAGAGTGTAAGGGAGCCCTGTGAGCTTCACGCTGTGCATGGGGGGCCTCTCTATCTCTCATGGCTATATCTATATTTAATGCTTCACAGAACTGGGTGTCCTGAATTCAAATATCACCAAGAAAACATCTACAAGGAGTTTGTATGTTCTCCCCATGTTTATGTGGGTTTACTGCGAGTTCTCCAGTTTCCTCCAGGTTCTCCAGTCTCCTCGGGGTTCTCCGGTTTCCTCCAGATTCTCCGGTTTCTTTTGAGTTCTCAAGTCTCCTCCGGCTTCTCCGGTTTCTCCAGTTTCCTCCGAATTCTCCAGTTTCCTTCAGGTTCTCTGGCTTTCTTTGGGTTCTCCAGTTTTCTCTGGGTTCTCCAGTTTCCTCCAGGTTCTCCAGTTGCCTCCCACACTCCAAAGATATAGTGATAGAGAATATGGATTTTGAGCCCCAATAGGGACAGTGTTAGTGATGTATGTAAAGCGCTGTGGAATATGATGTAGCTATATAAGGAAGGCATAATAAATATTAGACTATTTTTGGGCCCTCTCTGTCTGCCACCATCCCTCTGTACTTAGCACTGTTTGTGGGGCACTCCTAACTGAAACTAAACGGGATGCTCTCTCCTGACACTTTTTTAGGGGTTTATGATGCTGTCTATGGAGCCCTCTATGTTTACACTGTTTATCTCAAATGGTTTATGGGTCACTCTCTATCTGACACTTTATGGGCTCCTCTCTGCCACACACTGGATCCCTCTCTATCTAACCCTGTTTATGGGCCCTTCTCTATCTGACATAGTTTGTAGCCCACTCTCAATCTGACACTGTTCACAGCCATTCTCTGCTTGACACTGGTCTTGGGCCCCTCTCTGCTGACACTGTTTATGGGCCCTTCTCTGCTCTCACTTGTTATGGGCCGCTCTTTCTGTGACACTCTTTATGGACTTCACTCTCTTTATGGGCCCTATCTGCCTGACACTGTGTATGGGCCCCTCTCTACATGACACTTTGTATGGGCCCCTCTCTACATGACACTTTGTATGGGCCCCTCTCTACATAACACTGTGTATGGGCCCCTATCTGCCTGACACTGTGTATGGGCCCCTCTCTGCCTGACACTGTGTATGGGCCCCTCTCTGCCTGACACTGTGTATGGGCCCCTCTCTGCCTGACACTGTGTATGGGCCCCTCTCTGCCTGACACTGTGTATGGGCCCCTCTTCTACATGACACTGTGTATGGGCCCCTCTCTGCCTGACACTGTGTATGGGCCCCTCTCTACATGACACTGTGTATGGGCATCTCTCTACATGACACTGTGTATGGGCCCCTCTCTACATGACACTGTGTATGGGCCCCTCTCTACCTGACACTGTGTATGGGCCCCTCTCTACATGACACTGTGTATGGGCCCCTCTCTGCCTGACACTGTGTATGGGCCCCTCTCTGCCTGACACTGTGTATGGGCCCCTCTCTGCCTGACACTGTGTATGGGCCCCTCTCTACATGACACTGTGTATGGGCCCCTCTCTACATGACACTGTGTATGGGCCCCTCTCTGCCTGACACTGTGTATGGGCATCTCTCTACATGACACTGTGTATGGGCCCCTCTCTACATGACACTGTGTATGGGCCCCTCTCTACCTGACACTGTGTATGGGCCCCTCTCTACATGACACTGTGTATGGGCCCCTCTCTACATGACACTGTGTATGGGCCCCTCTCTACCTGACACTGTGTATGGGCCCCTCTCTACATGACACTGTGTATGGGCCCCTCTCTACATGACACTGTGTATGGGCCCCTCTCTACATGACTGTGTATGGGCCCCTCTCTACATGACACTGTGTATGGGCCCCTCTCTGCCTGACACTGGGTATGGGGGCTCTTTACCTCAGCCATCCACAGCTCCACTATGTCACTGTCCACTGTCCCCCAGTACATAGGCTTCCACAGGGGATAATCCCTGCTCTCCTGCGCCCCCTGCAGTCCACCCCTCCGCCTGACACTTCACTCACGACTGACCCACTGGGTGTCCTCCTGCTTACACTGATCGTGACCCTGACCAATCAC